>RDPX01000010.1:4260813-4274460 GCA_003991215.1 Morbakka virulenta
GATGTGAAAGTTGGACAATCAGAAAACAAGATAGAAAACGAATAGATGCATTCGAATTATGGTTCTGGAGAAGAGTGTTAAAAATTCCCTGGATTAGAAGGGAAACAAACAAATCTGTAATTGAGAAAATAGCACCTGAATTATCTCTGGAAGGAAGAATAGTAAAACAAAGGCTAAGATTCTTTGGACACGTGATGAGGAAAGATGGCTGCCTGGAAAAAGATCTTATGCTAGCAATATGTGAAGGACAGAGAAGAAGAGGGAGGCCACGACAAAGATGGATGGACGGTGTCAGAGAAGCCACAGGAAGAAATCTTGGACAGTTGAAAGAAGATGTACGGGACAGAGTGAAGTGGAGACAAATTGTGCATGATGTCCCCAGGAGTCGCAGTTGACTCGACGGAACATGATGATGATGAAAATGCAGTATGTAAGGTAGTATCCCTTTCCCATTAGTGTATTGGTAAATTTTTGAAATTTCAAGGCAAGCAGTGTAGATCTCCAAATGGTACCATTATATCTCTCCAATTGCCCATTACAAGTTGGATTATATGGCGTGGTTTGACTTCTAGTGATACCATTTGAGTACAATAACTGTTTAAGCTCAGTTGACACAAAGGATGGCCCTATCTAAGTGTACTTACCCAGGCATCCCAAAGATGGAGAATAGACTCATTAAACACTTGAGCACAGTTGGAGTGCATACATCATTGACAGGATATCGAAATGGAAAATGAGAATACTCACCCACCATAGTAAGTAAGTATGGATGTCTAGCTGAGGGTAAAGGTCCCTTGAAATCGATTGAGATCCTCTCAAATGGTTGAGTAACCTTGATTAAATGAGTTAGGGATGGGTTGTAAAATCTAGGTTTTACTTCTTAGCAAATACAACAGTCTCTAGATACTTGTTTTATGTTATCTAGTATATGATGACATAGATACTGATTCAACAAACAAATTGTTTGTTGAATCATGTATGTTTGCCTGTATGTATGGCTATTTCCATGCTCTCTTCCAGTGCTTCAAACCTGTTTTTCAACTCTGCTGAGAATTGCTTTTGGATTTCTTTTTGTTTCAAATGTGCAGTGTTGAATGTTGCCCTTCTGCTGGTGTTCTTGAGTTTATGTCTTGAAAGCCTAAGTTTTACTTTGTCGACCACAAGGTTATGATCAGTTCCAGCATCTGCACCCCTCATGGCTCGTACATCAGCGAAAGACCTCCTGTATCTGCCACTGATGATGAAGTGATCAATTTGGTTTTTGTCTCTGTTGTTTGGTAAGGTCCATGTGTATCTGTGAATATTCTTGTGCTTAAAGAATGTGCCTCCAATCACTAAATTGTTTTCTTCACATAACTCAACAAGACGTTCACCATTCTCATTCATGATGCATAAGCCTTCTTTCCCTAAAACGTTCTCATGGTTTTTGTTGTTACAACTCACTTTGGCATTTGCGTCTCCCATAATGATTAGCATGTCATGCTTTGGTGTTGGCTCAATCTCTTTCTGCAATTGTTCACAGAAATCATCCTTTTCCTCTTCATCTGCATCCTTTGTAGGGCTGCAGATCTGAATGATTGTGGTTTTGACATATTTTGAGTTGAATCTAACACTTATGATTCTTTCATTCACTGGATTCTACTTGATTAGAAATTTCCTAGTCCTAGGGCTCAACATGATTCCTACACCTCTGTGATGTTGTTCATCTGAACCAGAATACAATACAGACTCTCCGGTGTTGACCTTCACTTCTTCGAAACCAGTCCATCTTGCTTCACTTATGCCTGGTATCTCTAGATGGTATTTCTTCATTTCCCTTGTTATTATTGCAGGGTTTTTTTTCACCGTGGCATACATGGTTCTTACATTGCAACATCCTACATGGATGTATCTTTTAGGTGTTAGTAGTGATCTCATGCATGTCGTTCTCAGGTTGGAGACTTCCCGTAGGCTTTCACCTCCAGCCGTGATATACGTGTCTTCCCATCTGAGGTCGTTCTCTTCAGGGATTTCACACGACATGGTTCTGTGACCATAGGTAGTTTTGTTTGCTGTGGAAGTTTCCATAATCCGTGGTTGTTTTACAGGAAGGGGTGATTTGCCCCTTGCCCAACCCTCCTCCTTTCTCATCTGGCTTTGTAACAGGCCATGGCAGAGTTAGGATTTTTCAGTAAATCAGTCAATCTGTTTTGAAGTAATCAGTTGCTTACAGTTTGTAGTGCTGAGTGTACTATCAAAATAGGTAAGTTTTCAAGTTTGTCACTTTGTGTAAATCACATAAATAATTCACTTATCTCAACTATAACAATAATGTTGTTGCAGTCAGTGGAAGAAAACATCTGCAGATCATGCACCTAACCTTTGACAAAGTATGTGTGGTTGAAGACTTTCAAAGCTTTTGAACTCCTGCAATGTGTAAAAACAAACATGAAATAGCAGATCCATAGTAAGGATCTGGATCTTCTAAGGTACAATAACAGTTGATGATTTGTTGATCAGGTAGAAAATAGCAAAAGCAGCGATATTATTTATTTTTAGCAAACCCAAAAATTACTGGGGATTGATGAGGATGTAGAATTACTTTAGATTTTTATCCTGGGTTGATACCAGCATTGTCGATTCCTTTAGAATGATACCTTTTACTGCCAAGAGTCAACTTATGCTTCTAATTAGCATCAGTTAATGTCATGGGTAACAAGTCAGTCCCAGCAGATGTTGCAGTACTCGATGAAATAAATGATTTTTATCAAACACGCTTGAAAAGTAAGTATGTTTGATGACAAAATTTTAATTGATTAGATAGAAATTGCAGTTTCAAAGGATGCTAAATGTAGAAGGAAGTGATAGGAACACGTTTATGTTTATGTGCAATTAGATTCGTTCTGATGTGTTTACTTGTTTTGGGCTTATCAATTTTTAGCAGAATATTTTTAGGTAGGAAAGATGTACAAAGAATCCCGTCGTAAGTGAAGTTTCAAATGACCATCATATAACTTCAGGTATATTAAAGTGAAATTTTCTTAAGCAGGTATTGTTTTAGAATGACTAATCTTTGTATTACCGTGTACATTTTTTCTCCTTTTTTGGTGACTAATGAACAAAGGTCAGAATAGTTGAGACACATGTTGTAAATCAAGGAAAGGTATGAGTTGGTTGTTTTCAGTCTTGCAATGTCTGTCAACGATGAAAAGTTGTGTAAGTTGTGTGACATAAAAACTTTTGTCATTTCGAAGGTGTAGTTGCAGGCAGAAGTTTGGGCCCCGCTGAACTAGAAGTCCCTGTTCTGTTTGTCACATCAGCATCCCTCGCACCAACATCCTGTATATCTCTGACAATCACGCCCTTCCACCGTCTCCCCGGCTTCTCTCTTCGCCTTCTGTCGGGGACTTCATAACTCACTATCGTAATTCCTACATAATCTGTATCACGTCTTGCTAATTCTCCTTCTCTCCATCAAGGCCACAAAAGGTTTTTGGAAGATGCAAATTTATTTGCATTTCATTTTAGAGAAAACCTATTATCCTATTTTTGCTTTAAAATTTACTATTTGCTTGTGACGTTTTCTTACACTTTATCCAATATAGTGCTACAACTTTACAAAAAAACTGGTGTTTGGTAATCTTTGTCAAGAGTTATGCAATGCACCCAGTATCACCGTAAAAAAATGCTTCATTCATCATGAAGAAACAAGAATTATCGATATTAATCGTGGGTTTAAAAAAATGGTACTAAAGCTCAAGACGGTTGAACAAGAAATTGAACCTGAAGTTATGGACCAGCTTAATGGTAAGTAATAAAATATCCCATGGAAGATTTTTAATACAATTAAAGGTAAAGCTTAGCAAACCAACAATTACCTCCACTCTTTGTGGTTCTTAGTATATTGATAAGCAATATCCAGAACACTGTGTGTTATTGCCAATGAATCAAGTTCAAAAAGAGGACTTTTTGTTTTTAACTTGTTAGTATTAATAAAACCACCGATTTTGCGCCACTATTTAAAGTTCTTTTTAAAAAATCCCAAATATGTTTACTAGTGTAGGTTTTACTGAGTTACCTAGAATATGGTGTAGTTGGTTCTAAAATTAAGGGGGGTGTAATGGACAATAAGTAATTGACATAAATTAAAGTAAAGTATGGCAGAAAAGCCATGCTGCAGAGTGCTCTTTAAAAAGAATAACAGAGTACAAGCTACACATTTTATTTCGAAGTTGCAGGAAAAAGTAGTTTGCTTACCACTGAACTAGAAAAGCGCAAGAGCTTTGAAAAGACAGATTTGCATTTCTGTCCATTTCAGAGAAACACTTTTGTGGCTACAGGATTATATAGTGCGAAAGGCCAAAGAGGAAACAAGGGCTGTTGGAAAGGGAGATAACTACTTAGAAAGACAGATAATTGTATTTGGTTTGCTCAGGTACGTGAAGGGTAAAGACCATGGTGAAGAGAAGATACGCCGCCCTCTAAGATAAACATTTTATGCTCATAGCAAAAAAGAGACGTTTTCTTTACGTTTATACCATAGACTAGTTTATAGGAAGAGCGACTTCCATTTATGGTACGTTTGGTAGATGGATTTTGATAGAGGCGACCAAGGTAATTTCTATGAATAATTTGATTCTTCACAAGACTTCTTTACACCTTTGACACTTATTAGCCTTTCCTGAGAACTTCAAAGAATACATTTTTAGACTTTACATTGTGTGGTATGCCTTTAAACGTACCATTGACTCTTTGTTGTCAGTTGGAGATATGGGGTGCGATATTGGATGATTATATAAGTCAAATTGGTTACGATGTAGGTATATGTCTCTGAAGAAATTAAAGGTAATGGTTCTAAAGGAAAGGGAGTCTGTTAGTCATCAAGATTGTAGAAAGATCAAGGATACTAAAACTCGAACAGCTGGGACGTTTTAAGAGTACAGAAATCTTTCGAGAGTTGATAGCAACAAGAAAACGAGTAGAGACAAGATTTTTAAGACGGGTTTTCTGTGGGATGCATTTCATCCATTTAGGGTCGAAGGGGAGTTTAATGTAGCGAGGATGCCGAAGATTTTGTAGGGCTTTTCCATAGCAAATATTCAGTAATTTACTAAGATTTTTTAAACAGTTGATGCATTGTGCACTGATGGTGATGTATATATCGATCATCCAGGCACTCTGTCCAAAGAGGATGCAATGTACTTGTCAGAGTTTCATCCCATGATGTAAGTATTATTATTAAACCCTGTAATGTGTTACGTAATTCGTTTATTTCAAGAGAGTTGTAATACTTTAAGTAGAGCAGAAGCGTTTAAATTGAAGGTCTCTTTGACATAATGTTCACATGGAGAGAGGGAGATGACTTTGATCTCCAAAAGCGATTTAATGGAATATTATAGATAGCTGTCATGAGGTATTGTACTCAAAATCCATGTTAGAAATACATCCCACCTCATCATCGCAGCTAACATTATCAATGTTGAAATCTCGGGCCTGCAGTTTACCCTTCCAATCAAATGTCCTTGTAAGAAATGATTCCATAAAAAGATAGATTATCAACAGTTTAATCTGAGATTGCCAAGTAACAAAGTAGTCTCAATTGGTAAAAAATGTAATAGAAGAACACATAGTCTCTTCTGTCTGATCTCCTCTCTGCCGCAATTCCCTTAACGTGAATACATTCTTTTTACATTGAATGAAGTGTTAACTGTCTGCGTCGGAAAGAACTTTGGTAATACAAGGAGGTAAAACAAGGAGGACTTGATTTAGGGAAAATGGGTAATTTGACAATTTAGCCTTGTAACTATTGTAGACGATACTGTTATTTCAGCCCACGTCTAAAAGAGTTATAGCGTCAAAATGCCTTCTTCTAGTGACTTGGTATCAAATACCAGTAGATGAATCATGCCGGTGCACTCACCCCCCATGTTTTTTTGCCTCCTGCGATCTGGACTAGCTGTTTTCCATCTCAAAGGCTCAGTCTTGTCGTCATCCATTGTAACATATTCAGTCTTTGTCTTCCCATGCTCGTTTCCAGTCATTTCAGTCTCCAAGATCTTCCTCTATATCCCTCCTTCTTTTATTAACTCATGCTGAATGAAGCGTTATTGCCTTCTTTTGACTGTGTTCTGCAGCTGTCTTTCCCTTCCTACCCTTTTCAAAACCACCTCGTTCGACAGCGTTTCTGTCCACGATACCCTCATCACCCTTCTCCTGAACCACATTTCTACTGCTTCAAGCCTTTTTGTCACGTTCTTGCTTATAGCCCATGACTCATACCCATAATATAGTACGGACTATATGTAGCACTTTAGCAACGCTTCCTAACTAGCAATCCCAATTTCCATCCACACAATACATTTTTTATATCCATAAACACTTGCTTCGCCTGACCAATTCTACACTTAATACCCATATCAGATCTCCCATCCGATAGTATCCAGCTGTCTAAGCATATGAATCGATCAAACTGCTGTACCTCCACCCCATTCACTCTCAAACTACATTACAGAGCTGTGCCTTTTTACTGACAACCCTCACATAATTTTTCGACAATTTGTCTTCAAGCCAATGTTCGCGCTTTCCATTGTTATAGTATCCAACAATCTCTGTAGCTTGCCCTAACTATCTTCAGCCAATGCCGTGTTATTCGCGTACCTTAGGTTACTTTAGTTCATTCTTTCCAGATCAACTCCATCACATTTCTTTTTTTAAGTAAAGGGTTCTTTACCATACAGATTAAACAAATCTAGTGATAGAATGCATCCCAGTCAAATTCCTTTTTGTAAAAATATACGCTTTGCTAAAAATAGTGGCCATCATCAGAGAGAGGGGGAAACTTTTATTTGAAAGGAGTTCTCATACCACCAATGCACAAGTGCTGATATAAGTTGAAAACCATAGTATAGCAGAGCACAGAGTTGGATTTTTTTCTCACAACACGCGAATCACAGTTATGAGTTGCTTATCTAAATGAGGTAGATCGCTTTGCTTGGACAATAAATTATTTGGTTGCAGTTTCTTATAAAATAATCTTTATCAGTTTAATACCCCCGCTAAAAATGCTTTTTAAGAAATTTTGAAAATGCTAAAAGTTGTGCAGTGGAATACTGGCTACCGTTGTTTTGCACTCCGTGAGTAAACATCACTTCCCACCTTGCACCGCCACGCTTTTAAGCCTTCCCATAAGATCCGGATTTGACAAGCCCTGGTGTGGCACAGGGGCGTACTAAAGCGTTTGTGGTACTTACATTCTACCAGTGATTATCCATCTAAGTAAGTTTAAACTAACTTTCTATCATTTTACAGAAATCTGGAATTACTGGCTTGAAGAACATGAATTTCCGATCTTTTTGCTTAGACAATTTATCATTGACAACTTCCACAGATTTTTAGGTTTTGAAAGTGAAATTAGAATGGACCGTTACGAAGACATTGTGAACGCAGTTTTGCCTTCCAGAACACATCGTCTTAGTAAAGAGCAGCTGAAATCACTTTATTTTTTCCTAAAACATGGAGCAGTATTTCCCCTTATCTATTACCAGAAAATGAAACAGATTCCAGCGTACTTCGGACATTGCGGGCAAATGTATGGTATGGAACGACTGATCCCGCTTGGTTCATTTTTCCCATCGATTTTTACACCATTAGACTGGAAGCAACGAGCAAAGCTTGCTTTAAGTCTGCTTGATTTTATAAATGATCTACAATTCGCTGATCGTGGCCCTCTTCACATTTGTGATATGAAAACGCAGGATTTCGGATTTACTGGCAAATACCAGATAAAGCTCATTGACTTTGATATGTTATTTACATATGCAAAAACAAAAGAATTGATAGGGAAGGGTTCGTGCAACAGCGATGAAGACTGCCAGTTTTTCGATTGCAAATCCTCATGTGACCCGAAATTAAGGTCGTGTACGGAAACAATGATATCAAATAATCTGCAGGTGAGTGGTTTTTTTTGTAAACTAATTTTTATTACCTGTATGATGGTAGGTAAAGTATGCTTACAGGTCGCAGTATGGGCTAAATATTTGTTGTGAAAGAGCATACTACTTATGTTTCTTGTTTAAAGGCCACAGTGTCAATGAGGTATGTTCTAAAATGGAAAAACAACTACCATTTTTGCAAGCTCTTTTGCAGTCTAAAGAGGCATTTATATGTTGATAAATGTGCGAATTTTTGTCCTTGTAATACTCTAATTCTTGTAGACAAATGCATTTGTCTGCAAGATTAAATATGGTAGTTGTTTTTCCATGGCAGCAATGGTAGTTGTTTTTCCATTTTAGATTATGCAAGCACTAAGTACCAACTACGTATAAAAGAGGGTTTGCATATTAAATGGAAACAACCGGCATTAAATAAACAGTTGTATTGTTACATAGGACAGTTGCTTGTTTAGTGTCTTTGTTCTGCGTTATCTCTTGTGTATTGTTACATACGCTCTGTAACACTGAATTATAATGTTTTGATAAGTATAAAAAGCCATGATATTTCTTGTACATTTTATATACATTCTGAAGAAGGTATGTGAATACCGAAACATGTTAATGGTGAAAAGGTTAAAAACTATCGTGCTTTTTATGAAATGTTTATCTAAATGCATGATTTTCATTAGACAAGGCAAGTGAAGACCAGAAGAATTGCTGAGGTGGAAGCCCAGGTAATAAGCAGGGCAGGTTTATATGGGCAGTAGCAGTCTAGAGAGCTGATTGAAAGGAAAGGACGAGAGGCTGNTTATAATGTTTTGATAAGTATAAAAAGCCATGATATTTCTTGTACATTTTATATACATTCTGAAGAAGGTATGTGAATACCGAAACATGTTAATGGTGAAAAGGTTAAAAACTATCGTGCTTTTTATGAAATGTTTATCTAAATGCATGATTTTCATTAGACAAGGCAAGTGAAGACCAGAAGAATTGCTGAGGTGGAAGCCCAGGTAATAAGCAGGGCAGGTTTATATGGGCAGTAGCAGTCTAGAGAGCTGATTGAAAGGAAAGGACGAGAGGCTGATTGTGCTGGTTTGTCCTGACGGCAGTGAAGGTGTTTTTGGTGCTACAGTCAATCCCAACCACTTGAATTAATCAATTATTATATATAAAACGCGAAAAGAGGCACCGAAATCAGAACGTTTCATAGAATCGTTCATTATATTTTTGTTTGAACATGAAGCTTATTGGACCCACCAGAGAACAGGTGGATTCTGAATGTCGAGAATTGGTGACATGGACATCATGGGACTTTTATTGGAATATTTGAAGTGGTAGGAGTAGTATTTCTAGAATAGAGTTGGAAACTCTGTCTTTGTTTTTCTGAATAATAGGATTGGCCACTTTGGTTTAATCTGAACTTAAGATTTCACATTACACTTCTATAACATAATATTTCTGTGGATTCATTCCATCATCTTGTTATTTTTATGTTCTTAATCAGCAGCTCTTTAATCAGGTGCAGCTTGCTCTTTATCTTTTCACTTCTTCTGTCTTTGTTTTTTGACGTATATGCTGCTATCCATTTATCCTTGGTATAATTTGTCTAAGTTTGTTGGCATTTCAAGCAATCTCTTTCCTGCCTTCGCTAATTCTCCGCTTTTTTTGTAATTGAATATTTCCTTTGATAATCAAGGTGTCTTTACTACATTGTTCCACTTAAAAACATAATTTTCTTATTGGATGTTCAACTATGACATTGCCCATGTGATTCCTCTCGTCAATTGAAGTTTTTTATGTGTAGCACGTATTTATATGGAATGCCTTCCTTTTTTTATGTCTGTCATTTTTACTAGAATAGTTAATGTTGTTCTAGTTTTGCATTTATCAGATACTTCTGTCAAATTTTACTGTCCACACAAGGTACCAGATTGTGACCAACGTGTTCTTCATTTTTACGACACCTCTGATAGGCTTTCACGTAGATTCTCTACTGTCATCGAATGTCTATGTGGGGAACATGACAACGTAGGGCCATACTTAGCCTGGATCTTCTTTTTTTTGTTGTTGTCTGGGTATTTGTGCTCCAAACAATCATGGTGTCATTTCTAGCATTCCTCGTAATCCCTCTCCGTCACCCTCCTTTCCAATTTCAGGCTGCCCAGCAAATTTCTAACGTTTTAGTTCTGTGTTAAAATGTTACGCAGTTATGTTTTTTTGTCTATTTTAGGTACTATGCCAGAATATATTGAAGCCAGCTTGGCCACTCAGAGGTTTATTAACTGATGTACCAGCACGTCTTCGTACGAGTTTACATAAATTGGTTAATCAGTGCCGAAGTCAAGAATTCGGTCGCTTTGCTCCAAATAGTACCGAGTTTCGATATCTTTTGTCTGCTATGCGAAAAGTAATAACTGCTGGCATAGAAAATTAATTTAACTAATCTTATCCTCCCTTTTGAAAAGCAAGGCGAAAATAACCCCAAAACTATTTTGGTGTCGTTATGGTAGAGATTTGAATAAATGAGAAGTGGTTATTTAAATGGAAAATACTAATATTTAAAAGATAATGGATCAGAATGCATTCCAATGCGTTAGAGTTTTATCATAGCCCCAAGCATTCGCAGTTCATTGTCATTTTGGATAATGACTTTTTCATATTGAGTTTTTTAGATAGGTTCATTGAGATGTAATTTATATATTTGAAGGGATATATGCACACGGAAGTGCCCGTTGCACTGCTTTCTTGTCGGGCCATTGTCAGGATACCGGGATATTAACTGAAATACGGTAAATGCTCGATTAAGCGCCTGGTTCACATTTGAAATTTATATCTCGAAGCAAGGCGCCAATTCGGGAGAGGCGCTTGATGAAGAACATTAACTTTGGCTCATTCTCCTCTCACTTTTTTTTCCCAAACAATGTTAACGAAACTGACAAAACATAAGTGGTCTTATAGAGATAAAGAAGTCAATATTGAAATAGATTATACATGAACGTCTTCATTTTTCTCGGAAGCCTCATCCAACACGAAATTTGGATTTCAGGCTTTTTCAATATCAGAACTGATACACAATGATGTCATCACAAACGGGTTTTTGCCATCATGTTCTTCATGGAATATTTCTATTTGTGACAGTGAGAGATCTGTACCGTCAGAGTAGCCTCCTTTGCTTTGAAACAATTAATATGATGTCTTCTATTTTGTTAGTTGGAAAGTTTAAGGCACAACACACGAAGAGTTTTCAATAAGCTTTTTCATTAATGAATTCCACGCCTACGAAACCCATTCAAAAATTCTTTTTCTTGGGGGAGCTTTTTAATTGCCTTCTTCCATTTCCTTTTCTATGCCTTTTTCGGCTAACCACTGGTTGTAACGTTAAATACACATCGCCTTGAATGACTTCTTCCATGACACGTCAGTAGCCTGGATATGCTTAGTGCGTCCTTCTGGAACTATCGCATGGTCAATGTTTGCCGATTTGAAGCAGTCTGGTCCATAGCAATAATTTTTTCTGAAGCGCACTTTTACGCTCGAAAGCCGTTGAACCAGCGAAATTTTTGTAATGAAGATCAGTTAAGCGATGAAGATCTTTTGGGGATTTCGTTGTTTTTCGCCTTAGTAATACACATAAACCATTGAAGCCACTAAGTACTTGTCACAAACTTTATGTCACCTTTATTTTCCACACCGTCTGCGGGTTTTTTTCTTAATTTCAGTGTATTAAGTCCTTTTTTCATAATACGTTTACTTCATACTCATAGTCCCTTTTCCCCTCTGTCGTAATTTCATTCATGGTTACTTTCATAGCGTGGTTACTTGTTACTTCTGGATTTCAAATAGCAACTAATTTGAATTTATATCACATCTTGTTATCTTTTCTTCTTTGTGCGAATGTGCCTTACTTTCTTCATTCATGTTTAAATCTAGGTCAAAAGCTTTTTCTGCAAAAGCATCGTTCACTATGATCCATCTTTCATATTTAGGTAAATCCTAATTAAAAAAAGCTTTTAAACGAATATTTCCCGTACGATGGAGAATTATTGGCTGCTTCAAATGTACATCATTTTGTTCACCTGAGACTTAGTCGAGACGGTATTATTAGATCATGGTCAGATCAATAACTTTTCACAACAGTTATTAGAGCGTAGAATTTGAAACTGCTATCATTATTCTCCAATATTAAATGAATTCCATGAAGGATACAAGATTGGAAGTCGCTGATTATGACAAAAACGTCATTTGTGTTTATATTCAAACAAGCGCCGATAAAACCGTAATAAAAGAACAATTATCCGTCCCGGTCCGCGTAATCGAGAGGGGTACTAAATCGAGCATTTACGCTAGTGACAATATTAGATTCAACAGTAATGCTTGGCCGAAATTCAGAATCACATCCATTTATCTTACTGTTGCCCTTATGTTTGTTTTCAACTCGACTTTAGATACATTTCTATCAGACCTCAATCAGTTAGGGTTATTTAGCGAAAGCTTTTGTTGTTTTTTTATTTCTTTTATCACTAGACTACTCGTTGCCACACTGGATTATTATTTTAACAGACTAAAAACCTCCTATTCATTTAATATCATTACTGGGTGGTATGAATTTTCCTTATTGTTACATATGGTAGCATTTTCTTGGAGAGTTTTCATTTGTAGATTGATTTCGAAAGACATTAGGAGACACCATGCGCGATATATACGTCAGTATTTTTAGTTTTAGAATTTATAAATATTTTGCAAAATTTATAAAAATTTTGCAAAATAGTTTTCATACTTTAGTTTAGACCTTGTCTTAAGCACCTTTAATTTTTTACCATTTTTAGCCATTGTGTTCTATTTATTTATATAAACTCAAGGATGTCAGCCTGAGTTGTATTTTTCAGTCGTTTTTTTGTTTTTGGGAGTGTTTTTTACCTTTATCCATCCATTCGAAGAATTCTTCGGTTTAGATGGTTTCAATCTTAGAGGCTTTGTTAGTGAAACTGACAAGATTGATATTTAAAATATTTTTAATACTATTTAGTCAGTATTGTTCTTGAATTAAGCCCAGCTGTTACTTATCACAATATGCACCCGAGGAAAAAATTCCTACTTTTTATTCGTTGGTAAAATAAGAATGATATCATATGATTAGTGGGTTTTTTATATTGATAGCACTCACAGTGTAAAGTATGCAATGTTCAAATGAAATAGGTACGAATTACTGTTGAATCGATAAAGACCTTTTCAATCTCACCTGGTGAAGTAACGTTGTTGTATTGAGTGGCGATAGGAGATGTCAATAGACGAGATCCTATTTGTGTGATGACAAATGATTTTAAGATATTTTGAATGGTATATTGTCCACAGCCATTTATTTTTCTTCAGATTCTATTTTTGTCCTAATATTTTTATTTGTTTGCGAAAACAGTATTTTCGTTTTCCAGCAAGTCAGTAAGGCAGTTATTTGTACTGGTCTCTCTATGAAGGAAACACCACATTTATCTCTACACAAATTGTGATTTTCAGTGTAATACCTTTTAGCTAGCAGATCACAACAGATCATGACTTGTTGGAAAATCCACCCATCGGGCACGACTCTAGATTTGTAGCCTTGCTGAAAAATCTACCCATCAGGCACGACTCTAGATTGGTAGCCTTGCTGAAAAATCTACCCATCAGGCACGACTCTAGATTGGTAGCCTTGCTGAAAAATCTACCCATCAGGCACGACTCTAGATTGGTAGCCTTG
>RDPX01000010.1:4274482-4306135 GCA_003991215.1 Morbakka virulenta
CACAACATATTAGAATTTGTTGGAAAATCCACCCATCTGTCACGACTCTAGATTTGTAGCCTTGCTGAAAAATCTACCCATCAGGCACGACTCTAGATTGGTAGCCTTGCTGAAAAATCTACCCATCAGGCACGACTCTAGATTGGTAGCCTTGCTGAAAAATCTACCCATCAGGCACGACTCTAGATTGGTAGCCTTGTTGAAAAATCTACCCATCAGGCACGACTCTAGATTGGTAGCCTTGCTGAAATGTAGATCACCGATGGCCATTATTTGAATCTTTTAAAATACTATTTAAAGGTGACCATTGAAAAGATTGGAGTCTTGAATAACATTCTCCAGGAGAAACAGTTAAATAACTCACCCAGCGTAAAACTCAAGAAATCGTTTTGAATTCAAGTAACAGTGATGTTTATTTCATTTTTGCGACGTGTACATAACAGGCTCATTGGTAAAAATAGCACTAGAATACTTCTCAAGACGAGCAGCGCAACTGTATTTGTCCGCAAAGACTGAAACCTATTATAAAGCCGTTAAACTACTTACACATAATTTAGCCGAAGAAATGAGTGCCGGACGGATGAATCATGAAATTATTTCTTAAAAGAATCGATTTGCAGTTGATGTTCAGGAAGCAAAAGTAAAGACTGGTGACAGTACGCCCACCATTCAGATTCATTTCAGTAGGTATCAGATGAAACTAAAAATGTTAATCTTCAATGGAGCTTCGTAATGAAGAAACATCAAACTAATTCGTAACGACATTCAAAAGGCCAACTTGAAATTGGACTTAACAAAGTATAAACTTTTTGGGTTCATTTCAAGCACAACTGTATCTGATCTGTTCACTTAAGCTGATGAAAAAGTGAAGAGGGTGTGTGGGTGTGGGTGCGTGTGTGTGTGTGTGTGGGGGGGGGTCCTACTTGAAAGTCGCGTACGTTTGTTTGAGAGGTGACTGAAGCAGTATTCGGACCAGAGGAAATCGGGACCTTGGAACATGAAAGTGTTACGACAACCATACTGGCTACAAAGCTTATCTCCACATGCGTAAAAACATAGATGATTTTATCATCGTACTGGTTGGTATTTTGTGATCTCCGATGTTTAATTCGGACTGGAAAAAGCTTCATCATTGTGGCATAGTTACTGGAGAGGTAAAAACATCACTGTATTCTGGGCATACATCTACTAGTGGCATCTTGTGTGACAGACAATCTGTCGGTTACATTAGGGATCATTACAGTATGTTTTTTCAGCCCGAAAGAAGCCTTGAGCATCCTCTGAGCGTTTACACAAAAAGCTAAAATTTTTGTTACAGGCAGTGGCTGAAAATGGCTTGACGAATACCAATCGAAGTGTATACTCAGCTTGTAACAGGTGCAGACTTGTATGAAGTACACCGGACAACAAATAAGGCACTAAACCCGATTGGAAATCCAATAATAGCCTAGTGCTAGTGGTTTTGGTAGATATGTGCCTCCTTTTGTCATGGCTTTTTTTTACTCATATTTTTAAATATTTCTATCTGGTTAATGGGGTTTCCATATTACTTTTCATGACAAATTTTTACCTTATTCATGTAACTGATGGTTGATTTTTTTGAAAAAAGTATGGACTTGTATATTCCAAATTTTGGACTCCTTTATTACATGAAAATAACATCAAATAAGGAACTCGAATTTGGGGAAATTGAATAGAGAGTACGTACCAGAGTGCACGTACCATTGCCAATGTAATTCAATAAAATAATCTTTTCCCCGTAGCTTCAGACCAGATACCTTTAACTCTACAAATGGTGTTCTACGGAGGTGTTGGCCAACGACACCGTTCCCAAGTTCGAGCAGTGTAGTGATCGTTAAGTTTTGGAGTCAGAAGCTGTAATAAGATAAGTTGTTGTTTCCGTTCGAATTTTTCACCTTACTGGGGAATCACCACGAAAAAACCGTATATATGCACTGCCTACGGTAGTTAGCAATACTGGTTAAAGTAAGGTTTGAATAAACTTCAATGTCTTCGATTGGCGTGCACTTTCAGTACGTGTTTGGTAAATTGTGTGCATTTTGATTTTTTTCAACCTTTATTAGCTGAAAATAGTGCAGTCACACCAAGGGAGGCTTTTCAAGTTTCATTGAATGTGGATGTGTAACTCAATCCAACTCGTAACCTTTTGCGTCACTTCTTTAGCCGCAACAACAAAGATTACCACATTTATTTTGGGGGCAACAAACTTATGTTCTGGGAGTAAGTGGTTTCCGCTTATTCGTTCTTTTAAAAATTCATGCTCATATGGTATCAAAACTGTATCAAAAGTGATCTAATAATAACACGAATACAAGTAATGATTAGCAGATTGTTGGTTTATGTTGTCTATCATTGTAAATCATACTATGTGGCATCATATGACCTGCCAATCCTGGTGGCCATTATTTAAGCTCCGTTTGAGCCGCATCCTGGATACGTCATAACTCTGTTTTGTTATTGGTTCAAACAATTCGCTATTATATCTTGAAATCATAGAACTGATATTACCTTGTGCATGATCCCATTCCTGCCTCACTGAATAGTACTAACCAGTGTAGAGTGTTGCCTCCATTTAAGAAAACATGTTCAAACTATCTGTTCTCTGTCGCACCGTTATTATGGTTCGTATGGATGGTGGTGTGTTTTTCACTCGATGAATTTATCCCTCGGAGGTTCTTTTGGAATAGATACACGAAACGTGTTGGTAGAATTCCAAATTTCTGTATTTACAGGAAGAGCAGGTACAATGCATTAATAATCACTGGCAATAGAGTAGATTTTCAAGAATTAAATGACAATTGTTACTGGTGTTAAAACTGGTCTTGAATAAGCCATACTGACTGCCATTATATACTTTAACCAAGGTAACTTCAGACAGAACTTGCTAGAACAATATTAACGTTTTTACACAAAACTAGAATTCCTTCCAGAAGATGCTAGTCTTTGCGTATCTGCAATAGTCTGGTATTAGTTATGGAATATTCTACAATGTACCATCAGTTCTAGAACCTTCTACAACTCTTATTATGTTCGATGACATTCCAGAACTTTCTACTACTTTCTATTATTACAAGTTTCTATTATATTCCATTACATTCCAGAAACTTCCACGAATTTCTAGAATTGGTCTTTACTAAACAAAATAAATTATACAAAAGATGCATACTTGCTCCTCCCCAGTATTTCAGCATTACACACTTCCTTTCACTGACCGCCAACGATGCGTTACAGATACTCTAAGAAATCCATTAAGTCAATTTATCTAGTCGGCATAAAATGATAATGCCCTTTATCCTTAGAGTAACAAAAAGAGCAAAAATAGTTCAAAAACGCAATTTTTTTCGTACTTTAATCTGCAAACTATTATTTGCAAAACACAAATGCAGCTTGCAGCTGGTCCAAATTTTTTGATTGGTGTTAATTCGATGTCTGTTGTGCCTGGGACGTATAGCTTCTGCTTCTGCTAGCGCAAAAATTGTCTACTGTTGCGATCTTTCGGTCATCATTGATACATTCTAGGTTTAATAGAATTAAATTCTTTCGTATTTGGTGGACCATGATAAACGTATTTGCATTAATGATACTGAGCCCAAACGCCACGTATGTAGCAGAAGAAACGATCAAGCAAGTACTTAAGGGCTGTGACACAGAGGAGCGCCCTCTACAAGGAGCTCTGCAACTGCACCGTTTAGGAGCTTTGCCTTGGCTCGGAATATTTTTCGCATTGAACAATCACAGGCGACTGTGGAAGTAAATACTCAAGGTGTTGTTCTTGAGTGCATGCCGCAGAAAGCAGGACTGTACGTTGAAGAGGCAGAATGCTATCAAACACCTTTGTTTCACAGCACAATTTATAGGAAAATGTCTGATACAGTTGAAAAAAGACATGCTTGCATGGCATAATTGAAATGACAAATATCTCAAAAGGATTTGAGAAATACGATTCGTATCAGGACGTTGTCCCCCAGGCTTAATTCTTTCGGTCAAAAGAAGTCCTCAAAATAGCAAAACTAACACTAAATGGCACTCGACATAGTAACTGACCGAGAGTGAGTACTATGCCCAAATCGGATCGGTTTAGTCAGTTCTACACCATTTCTCTTGATATGTGCTTTCTTCAAGGCTTAGTAGTCTTCCTTAACAATTTTCCCTATTACCTTGCGAAAGACACTCAGCAAAAGAGGCAAAAGAAATTCGGCAATTGCTTACTTAACTGTCGTGGTTTCATCTCCTACATTGGCCCTTGTATGGTTGATGGATTGGGTATCCTTAAGACTTTGTGAATTTCACCGGTACTCTAGTACTCCTGGGTCACTTCCAGCAATACAGCACTGTAGTGAAATGTTAGCAACTTGAAAATTTTCCAGGAAATACCCTCACTAATAGTTGCCTTGTTGTTTAAGACTTGACCCACCGCGTTCTTCCTATGGCCCATGGCCGGTATAGACAAAGTGTTGGTAGATGGAAAATAACTATTTGTTGTTCATTGTCATACAGACTAGTGTATTACACAGTTCCTTGTTGAAACTGCTGATTTTTGTCTGTCAGTAAGCTGTTCTTAAGACATTTTAAGGTGTAACTGCTTCTGATGGGTTAATAGCAGTATTGATACCTTTTTACATCTCTTGTATTTTGCTTTCTTTAGCTAGCCCCACCTTGTTACTATAAAGGTAATTCACAATGACGAGGAAGACGTTGATGTTTGTTCGTTAGTTTAGCCCAGCATTGTTGATTGGACCATTCCTTTGCCATTCTTTGCAATGACACTCCTCAATGAAGTACAGAATGCCCCGAGAATGAAAAAATTGTCACTTTTAAGACAACACTTGACACCTGCTGATGTGAACAGCTTTTTCAGTCGGTGTTTACAATTAAGAAGGCAAAAGTTTCTTTATAGACTGCTCAAAACTCTTATTTTTAATTTTACTGTCTTACCAGAGATCAGGGGTCACCACCACGAGTCAGTTTGCGCCATCGACCTTAGTTCATGGCATCTTTTTCCTCCAGTCCTTGTTTCCCCAGATCCATCTGTACCATACCTCGCCATTTTAATCTTTGCCTACCAACAGATTTTTTCCCTCGTACTGGCTTCTTTCTTGCCCTCTGTATTGCAGGCTCATCTTCTCTCCTTACCACATGCCTAAACCATCTCAACACCATTTCTCTCCAATTTTCGATTATCTAAGTCACTGTAGTACTTTCCTGATTTTACCATTGGTCTTTCTATGAGCAGCTTCAAGATTTCATAACTCAGAAAGCAGCCAGCGAGGTTCTGGTGACAGGACATGAATACCAAAATGGAAAGCGCAAGGGTCTCTGTTGTTATCAATAAATATGGCCATGGTGACACGAACGAAAGGGGCAAAGGTTTAATTGACTTCCGCATCTAACACAACCTTTATGCAGCGCGCTGCTTGTTAGTAAAGCAAATCTTTCAAAAGGTCCAGCCACACTGCACCATGTTGCAACTGGCGGATGACGATACTCTGAGAAGACATACAGCGAGCCATACAGTCCCTCAAGAAGAACAAAACAGCAGTATCTGACAACTGGCAGGTAAATGCTTCAAAATAGCTGCAGAAGACACTCGAATCCTTAATCCAATACACATAGCTGTCTGCCACATCTGGAAAGCTGATGGATAGTCACCAAGCTGCACTACATCCATCTACCTTGCTATGCACAAAAAGAATGACAAAGGCAGGTATAGCAACTACCATAATCGGGCTCTGATGTCTCACGCGAGCAAAGTTGCGCTCAACATTCTTCAACGCAAGGTCAACGAAGTCGCTGAGGCTTAAATTTACAATTCAGTTTCACAATGTTGCAATGATACTTTAAACATGATGCACTTAAAGGTGTCGCCTTAGCACATAAATCGGCTGGCAAAAAAAAGGAACATTCTTTTTGTCGATTGCAAGAAGGCTTTGGACAGAGTTATCCACTCGCTGCTGTTTGAAAGGTTGCAGTTGTTGTGTTGCAAATAATACATGCCGCCTCATACAGGACCTATACACACGCTTAAACGGTTATCTATGCTAGAAAGGTCAAGTTACTGAATCTTTCCAAATACCTGTGAGGCTACGCCAAAGCTCATTTCTATCGCCTCTACAATGAATGTTTGATGCGAAAATGACACGCATTCTGCAACAACACAACGAAACCCGATGTCGACATCGATGCAAATGAGATTCAGTATGCGGATGATGCCGCCATGCTTGGTCTGTGGCAAGAAGACGCTGCCGAACTATCAGAACGATACGACCTTATCATCAATCCAGGCAAGACTGAAAACACGGTGATCAATGATATATCTGCCATAACCATCTCATACAGCGGCAATATCATACCGCGAGTTTACAAATTTAAATGACTTGGTGTAAAAATCACCGAAATTCTGAATGTCTGGAAGGATAGATATATACGAATTCCCCGGGGCAAAGCAATCCATGACTAAGTCTAGATATATGCTATCATCCGTGATCTCTCTTGACATCAAAGCGAAACTAGCTGATACTCTCATTTCTTCAGCCTTCAGATGTGGTACAATCACATGAAAACAACGGACCTAATCTGGATGCTTTTTGTCGCCACATTTGGAGAGTAGTCCTTGGTATTAAGTGGTCTGATTGCATCTCAAACGGGACGCTGATAGCGATTATCAGCGGTGGACCAGCAACCGCTTCTAACCTGCTTCTGAAAAGGAAGTCTGAATGGTGTTGCCATGCAATAGGACAAGGTGGTCTCGCAAATGCTGTCATCTTTGGTGTACCTACAGGAAGTCGGCGTCCACCCGGAAGACCTAAACTTAGATGATGTGACAATATCTTGAAATGGACCGGTCTTCCTGCGCACAAAATAAGCACCCCATCCCGAGTGATACAGTACCTGTCGAAGATACCATCCCTTTCATAAAGAATCCAACTCTTTGCACGAGGACGGCTATGCGAATAAATGAATGAATGAAACTCCCAGCATCCATCACTGCATACTTTTAGCATGTTGCTCTTCTTTTTTCCTTAATGCCCAAGTTTCTCCCCTATACGTTAGTACTAAACGGCTCATTATCAGGTAAACCTTAATTTTGACTCGACATGGAATTCTTTTATCACAAACTATTACTTTCACTTCTCTCAATTCGTTCCAGCCTCCCTTGATTTGCTCACTCTATTTCCTTTCACATCTTCCCGTCTAATCTAGGATTGCTACATAGTATTAAAATTGTCACCTGCTGCAACTCTCCTTCCTTTGCATTCTTGAATCCAACCCTATTACCCCCAAGACAGGACTTTGGTCTTCGCGGTATATTACCTTTGAACCCTATCTTCCTAATGTCTCCTGACACATCCGTATCCTTTCCTGACGCTCCACTCGGTATCTGCCGCTATCGTAATATCATCAGCAAAGAGAAACTTCCACAGCCCTTGCCTCTGTAGTTCCTCCATCACCGCACCCAGCACTGTTATAAACAGGAAGAGGTTAAGTGCTGACACCCGATGTAGTCCTACTTTCATATCAGAGAATTTGGATTGTGCCTCCTCTGTCTTAACTGATGTCCTCGCTTCTTTGTATATCTAAGCTACCAATTTCACCAACATCTCTAGTGCCCCTTTTTTTTCTCAATACCAAGAGCACGCTTCGCAAGGCACTCGTTCCTATCCCTTCTCCATGTCAATGAAACAACAATATGGATCCTGGTTTCCCTCTAGTCTTTTCTCCTGCAACTGGGGGATCACAGATTGGATCTACCGTTCTTTGGCCTTTCACGAATTCATACTGGATCTGGTCGGTGACAGTCTCACAAAGCTCCTGGTCCACAATATTTTTCAACATCTTCATTGTATGCATTATCAATTTTATGCCTCTAAAACTTCTGCAAGTCATATTGTCACCCTTTTGTTAGAATATCGGGGCTATGTAGCATCATCATACAGAATCTGACCAGACAATGCCGTCATCCAGGTAGCACCGTCATCGCCCAAAGCCTTCGCCACCTCTGATGATACTTTTATGGTCCAGTGGCTTTACCACTTTTCATTTTCTCCAAGGCATGTTTGACTTCATCTTCAGTGATTTCAAGCACAGATTCTTTGGCAGGGTTCAAATGTACGAGTGGCTACCTACATTCTTTGCATCCATTCACTTTTCATCTCGTCTCATATATGCACAGAGCATTATGCTTCCTCTTCATACAATCTGCCAATTCTCTTCCCTTCCACGTCAAACTACTCAAATTCCAAGAGCCTGTCCTGAAGTTTTCTACTCGCTTATTTAGTAAGCTTTACTAAGTTCTCACGTCATCCGGGGAACCTGGCTAGGGGAGTTTCTGACGGCCGCCCTAGGCTTGTTCAAACTTGCAATATAACGTGCCATGTGTATCATTGGAGCCAGAAATATGGTCACATGCCCTTCCTAAAACAAACCACTCACTTATTAGGGAGTAGCCTTCAGTTTTTGGTAGTACCCTACCTACTCACAAGGCAGTGAGAGCGGACATTCATGGACGGTGACCTTGTTGAGAGAATTCTCTACGCCCTCGGGTAAACCATCCCCTCTCAGGTAGGATGGACTGAAAGGAAAAAGATTTCATGACCAAGGGAGGGTTGGCTAAACGGGCTGTACGCCTTGTCAAAGAGCGACCCGTGGTCTGAGCAGGTCAGGGTTGCTCATAATCTGAGGTTGAAGTTGAACTCTCATACTCATTAAAGACTGCCTAATACATTTTTGTTAATTTCTACACTAGATGCATCCTTAAAACAAATAGTTAACCTCATTTTTAAATGGTCCCTGAGTTTGTATTTCATTGCCCGTCATTAAAAAATAATTACATGTGGTTTTCTTGCAATGTTTTTCTTTGACAAGACTACAAGAACAGAGGGTTAAATATTAGGCTTAAAAGATATAACTAATTACTTAAGGCACAGAACCTGATACTTTTGAAACAAGGATATATTTTCTCATCAGTTTATTTAATTAATTTTGCTGTTTGTTCTTTAATTTCCGATATTAATGTTTTAATTTTCCTCTAATGTTGTTAATATTTTGAAGTTTAGTAAATTTTTTTCTAGCTTTTTAATAGTAAATTGTCTGTACAAAGTTCAAAATATGCAATATAAGCCATGTGTTTATGGTATTTAATATATTTTTTTGTTCGTAAATGTACAATATATTATATCTGTTGTGTTTATGTTTCCTCCTCTGCTATTACACCACATCCACTTTGGCACTGTTCAATTTGTCAGTTTATGCAGCTTCAAGACTATTTCATAATTGTTTCCATAACCTTTGTCCTGGTCAATATCACATATTCTTAAACCCGTTGACTAAACATTTCACATACCGTTTAAAACGAAGATACTTCAGCAATGACTTGCTTTGCTGAGATTTTTATTGATGGTAGATGTTCATGTTGATCTTTGGCAACCGTTAAACCGTTTCTTCGTAGACACTCTGCAATAGTTTTTCATAGATTTATATGCTGGAGTTTGTTCATGTAAATAAAAAATTTGGCCAAAGAACTTCTATCTACATTGCGGAATACGTAATGAGAGTGGAATTTTGCCTGCTCTGTGATACAAATTCGATGTTTTTGGTTATCGCATGAAATTTTAAATGAAGGAAAAGAACACAGTTGTTGTCCGTTAAAACTATTTAGATTTTCTTCACCCGCCACTCCTCACCTTTTTTTTTGGAACCTTTTAAGATCGATTGCTCTCTTTTGCCTTAATTAATTTAAAGATACAATTTACTAAAGGTGCCTTTTTTTCTATTTTTGCCCATTTTTCACTAATGAAAAATCATACCGCCTGGATCATCTACACACATATTTTTTTTCCTCGCCTTTCTTCTCCGTCTTCTGTTCGGGTAGCGGGTGCAGGCCAACGTTTCACCACTCCATTTTGTTTTGTCAAGAGGATCGTCCTCCTGCAGGCCACACACTTGCAGGTCCTTTTTGATGGTATCCTCCCACCTATGTTTGGGTCTACCCCGCTTTCGTTTGCCACTCATCTGCATCTCATAAGATCTTCTCAAGTCAGAGTCCTCTTCCCTACGGCTCACATGTCCGAACCACTCCAGACGCTTCTTTCTCATTAACTCCGTGATCGATTGTATCCCCGCTTCTTGCCTGTTGTCCTCATTCCTTCTGTGCTCTTCAAGACTGATCTGTAGACAATACCTTATCATTCTCATCCACAGGCGCTGATGTTATTCACCAAATTCTCCGTTATCGGCCAGCTCTCTCATCCATATATCAATGCAGGGCGAATGACTGTTGTGTAAATCCGTACCATGAGTTTCTTTGGGATCTACTTGTCACACAGGACACCAGATAACTCTCTTCACTTGCTCCAAGCCTTGCTGATGCGCAGCTCCACCTCAGCGCGACAAGCTCTGTCCTGGTGCAGGGTAGTGCCAAGGTACGTAAAGGATGTGCATTGAGGCAGATCTGTCATCTGGGTTGACCCATGCTGTCTCATCTTGATGCCCTCCTGTGTCATCGGTAGGGATAGGTGTTCTGTCTTCGCTCTGCTGATCTTTAAGCCAACATCTTCTAGCTTACTCCTCCAGACTTCCAGCTTCTCCTCCAACTCTCTCTCACTCTCACTGCTTATTACTAAGTCATCAGCAAATAGCATCGTCCATGGTGCGTTTTCATCACTGTCTGACAACATCCATGATGATGATGAACAAAAGTGGACTCAGAGCCGATCCTTGGTGTAGCCCAACATCTATCCCGGTATCTCTCGTTTCTACTGCGCTTGTCACCACCCGAGTAGTACAATCCTGGTACATGTCTTTGATTACCTCGATGTATCCTTCGGGAACATGTCACTTTCGCAGGGAGTACCAAATAAGGTCCCTCGGAATGGTGTCCTACGCCTTCTCCAAGTCAACAAAGACCATGTGCAGCTCCTTTCCAAATTCGCGATATTTCTCTTGGAGCATTCTCAGGCAAAACATAGGTTCTGATGTTGATTTTCCCTTCTGGAAACCATACTGATTCTCCCTAATTTTTACCAACTCTCTCAGTCGCGCCTCCAACACTCTCTCAAATAGCTTGAGAGCATGACAGAGTAACTTTATTGCCCTGTAGTTGCTGCAGCTCAGAGGATCACCTTTCTGTTTGTACAGTGGTGTGATCTTGCTGGCCCTCCACTCCTGAGGCATTCAGTTCTTGATCGTTTCCTGCATGCATGCGGTCATCTACTTAACTCCCGTTTCCCCTAAGGCTGTTATCATTTCAATCGGGATTTCATCCGGACCTCTTGCCTTGTTCGGTTTCATCTTCCTCAACTGTTCTGTAACCTCCTCTTCAGTGATCTTTTCAATCGGTCCTTACACAGAGCCAGCTTGTGGTAACTCCTTTCTGTCATTTTTTGTATTCAGTAGGTTTTTGAAGTAGCTTCTCCATCTTTCCTTCACCTGAATGTCATCACTCATGATGTTTCCTTCTTCGTCTTTGATAAAAGTCACTCTGTCTATGCCCTTGGCCCTTCTTTTTATACTGTTTGCCAGTTTATAGATCTTGCTAGGTCCCTCTATCTCCAGACTTTGATACAGGTCCTCGTACCCTGCTTCCCGTGCAATAGCACATTTCTGTTTACATATCTTGTTTAATGCTCTGTATGTTTCGCGATCATCATCTGTTCCAGTTCTCTTCCAAACTTTAAACGCCTCCCTCTTCTTCTTCACCACTTCCTGCACCTCTTCATCCCACTACCACGACTCCTTTTCCAGGTATTTCACCTTCTTGCTCTCACCCAGTGTCTCTTTTGCAGCTTCCATCACTTTAGGGTATGTTTCCACTCATTTCAAGCCTCCTGCTTTAGCTGCCTGCTGCTTTAGCATCCCCGCCACTCTCTCCTTCAGGCCATCTCCCTCCTCTCTCTTGAGCTTCCACCAGTTTATTGTCCTAGGTCTTTCCCTTTGCATTTGCCTTCTCCTCTTCACCACCATGTCCATCATCACTAGTCGATGTTGCGTTCCCACTGATTCGCCAGGTGTTACCTTGCAATTTTTCACGCTGTGAGACTGTCCTCTCCTAATCAAGGTGTAGTCAATCACTGTTCGGTTTGCACCACTCTTATATGTGTATGTCTGCTCCTCGCTCTTTGTGAAGAAGGTATTCACCAAAGCTAGATCTTTTCCTCTCGCAAATTCCAAGATTGTCTCTCCTTCTTCGTTTCTCCTTCCTGCTGATTTCCCACCGTGCCAACGCGACCAGCCTTCCTTTCTCTCTCTCTCTCTCTCTCTCTCTCTCTCTCTCTCTCTCTCCACCAACATAACCATTCAAGTCACCTGCCAGAATAAGCTCTTCACTCTCTGGTACATTCGATGTTACAGTCCCCAGCTGGTTCCAGAATAGTTCTTTCTCTACATCGTCACCTCCCTGCTGGGGAGCATAAGCTGATATGATGTTNAATTCCAAGATTGTCTCTCCTTCTTCGTTTCTCCTTCCTGCTGATTTCCCACCGTGCCAACGCGACCAGCCTTCCTTTCTCTCTCTCTCTCTCTCTCTCTCTCTCTCTCTCTCTCTCTCCACCAACATAACCATTCAAGTCACCTGCCAGAATAAGCTCTTCACTCTCTGGTACATTCGATGTTACAGTCTCCAGCTGGTTCCAGAATAGTTCTTTCTCTGCATCGTCACATCCCTGCTGGGGGGCATAAGCTGATATGATGTAGGTCCTGTCCGGTGTTACCAAGCCCATTGACATCATTCTGTCAGACTTCCTCTCTGTCGCAATCACTTTGTCCTGCCACTCTTCAGCTAAGCATATTTCCATTCCATTTCTCGGGTTTCCACCTCCACTATAGTATAGCTTGTAGCCATCTCCCATGGTCTTCGCTTTCCCTCCGGACTTTCCTCCTCTCCATTTGGTCTCTTGCAGACATAGTATCTCCAGTTTTCTCCTCCTCATTATGTCAGCGATCTCTCCGCTTTTTTCAGTCAGGGTCCCGATGTTCAGGGTCGCTACTCTGAGATTCTTTTGCCTCGCTCGTCCTCTTTTCACAGCGTCGAGGCCATGTTGGAGCGGCGCATCGCTTACGGGGTATGCCCTAGCCTTACTCGATTCTGTGGTAGCTGTTGGCATAGAAATTTGTTTGTGGCATGGGTTTTTACGGGCCTGATGCTCTTCCTGACGCCCAATCCTCTGTGTTTTTCCGGGCTTGGGACCGGCTGATGACTCGACTGGCTTGCCAAGCCTTCAGGCCACATTACCATCTACACACATATTCCTCGGGTAAATTTCCGTTTAATTAAGCTCAGTGCATACGAAGGCCGACTTACTCTTTGTATGAATTGTCGATTCTCGTGAGATGGGTTGTAAAAGAAATATTCATCAAGTTCATCATTTTGGGGAGAACAAATGCTGATATGTCTAATAGACTGGAGATATTTGCACGCGATTTAATTTTGCTTGTGGTGTTAAAGGACACTCTGATAAAAAAATTTTATCTTCTTCAAAAATATTTCAGGGATGATATCTAAAGCATATGACACAGTCGATAAAGTCTATCCTAGTTTTATTTTTTCCTCCTGAAACCCCTGAACATTGTTCAGCGAGGAATATCAGTTTGCGTAGCATTATGGGAAGGCCATATATTTTCTGTTTAATTTTACGTTTGTTTAGGTATACTTGGGCTTGGTAAGGCAGACAATAATTCATGACTGACAGTTACATATACCTGTTGGACAATGATGTTTGTAAAGCTTCTGTCAAGACTATGGAATTGTTATGTTCCATATTTTAGTTGAGATATAATTTATCATATCCAGGTGCACAGGTTTTTCTTTAGCTTACCTTTGCTTTTTTTCTGCTTCATCCTATTTTGTATATTTTTCTTTTGTGTATGGTCGCCTACTAAAAGTTGACATATTTGCTCCGTTTGGATCACTGAAATGAGATTTGAAGTGCCTTTAATTGCATTTGATTCAGTCATATTTTTACTATTGTCGCAGTAGTGGAAAATTACTATTGGGAAAGTTTTTTTACAAGGTGAGACTGTGTAGAGTATTTCCATAACTTGCCACAAAAATATCACATGAATTCTTTGTGGGGAAAAAATCAGTTCCAGGCCCTTTTCACAATGACACCTCAAAGTGTACACAAAATTCCTAAGCCTTCAAATGTGGGCAAATTATTTATCAATAGAGCGGTGATTAAGTTGTTCTTAGAAAATAAGCACAAATGATGAGAAGGAAAAGAGTTATATACTGTTCTGTCACATTCACTTGAAGCTCCTACTTAAAATGTTGGATACCGGGTAGACACTTGTGAGTTATAAGTAGGTTGACCAGTTTTATCAGTCCGTCATATTTACATGATTTAATTTCTTTTAGCAAAATTTAGTAGATACTTTTTAAAATGTTGACTTGTGGAACTCTGTTTCTACAGAAAGGCCAGTCTTTTGCTTTATACATGTGTGACTTTCGACCAGGGGAAAGTTCTTATAAGTTTCAGAAAAATGTAATACTATGCTTTATAAATGATGGGATTCTGACAGTTGTTATAAGAGGCGATACATTTATTTCATCCGCAAAAAAGGGTCATGTATTAGTGCAATGCCTAAGCAGCATCAGGCCATAGAAGTGTGAAATGCTTATACGATTTGCAGTTGGAGTACCATTAGAAAAATGTTTTGGCTCAGAGTGGCCACTAAACATTTTCTCCCGACTGTTTTTTTAATCACTGAAGAAGAGATTCTGCCATTTAAACAACCTGCAGTTAAAAACATAGAAAATAGACTCCAGCCAGAAGGTCAAACTGAACTTGCTTTAATCTAATTTGTCATAGTAAATGTCGACCACAGCTTGGTCACACTTACAGAGCAAGACACCTTCCATGGGATACGCATAATTTCCAGGCAATGGCTCGCAGCATAGCCAACGTTAAAATATCCCACGTCTCAAGAAAGCCAAACAGCCTATTCTTTGACAAGTGGGTTGTACAAATAGTTCTGTACAATCGAGCGACAATCGAATGACTTTTCGAAGCCGTTTATCATTGTGCATTTGGTGGTGCTCTCCCAGCGACAAACTTCCCAGAACGATGCTTTTCTCTTCCTTTCGCTGTTTGTGAAAGAGAGGAGTCCTTCCGACATTCAAATTCCTCAGCATTTTCTGATCTTCACTTTGAAAGGTCGATTGACAGAAGTCTCCAGTAATAGATCGCTGAGGTGGTGAAATGTTCCTGACTGAGAATTTTCCGCAGTTTCATCCTTGTGGACTTTTAAACTATCCAAGAACAGCATAGACGTTTTATTGAAAAAAATGACGGGCCTTGTTTGCAACACTTGGGTTCCCCAAACATCCATCCCTGCACAGTCCAACCAACCTTTATCTTGAGAGTGAACAAAGATTCCAGAAGGAATTTTCGTTCACTCTCCGTTCCTCCTTTAGTATAGTCTTTTTTTAAAAGATGGTCAAAGGGTTCAGCTTTTTCCCTGTTTCGTAACACCCCAGAATCACGCTAAAATGTGTTTTTAGTGCCCAGTAGTGTTGATTGGTACACTATTCACATCTGTATCAATCGACAATCGAAGGTCATGTGTCCTTATTCTTAGGTCTGATTTCCTGGTAGGACGCTGGCGATCATGACTTTACACCGATTCCTGTCCTTTGTAGCCCTTAGGAGCTGAAGCATGCTTTTGTTCGTCAATGCTGATATGTTTCCCATAAATGTAACTCTTGGCCTTCCTTTGCTTCGTTTTCCTTCAATCTTTCCTGTCAATGTCAACTACTGTAGCTACTCTTTTCTCATTATGTGCCCTGGGAATGACAACTGCCTTCTTCAAATGGTGGATAACAGCTTTCTCTTGCATTTTGCTTTCCTTAGAACAGCTTCGTTTGTTATGTACTCTGTCCACAAAATACTTAGAATTCGGTGAAGAAACCACATCTCTGTTGCGTCTAGCTTCTTTCTAGGGTTGGTGTGACAGTCCAGCTTCCACTTCCATAGATAAGCACTGGAACGACGTAGCAATTGAGAGCCCTGAACCTGGTGTCCAAGGATATGGATCGGTTCCTCAGTATGTTGGAGATCCGCTGGAATACCTCCTTTGCTGTAGCAATTCATCTCTGTATTTCTACCAAACATCTTTAATCTGATAAAATCATACTAACAAGATAATTGAATTATTCACCTGCTGTATAGCTTCGCCAGCTATTGTTATTTTACAGCTCAAATTCTCAAGCTTTTTGCTCGCTGCCATGCAGTGAGCAAAAAACTAAGATGCTAAGATCTCTTTCCTCACTTTCTTCTGTATCCAGTAGTTGTTGCAGCTTCTCTGGAGTATCAGCTATGAGCGTCGTGTCGTCAGCGTATCTTATATTTTTCATGTTACATTCTCCAATCACAAAGCCGTCCTTTTCTTTGATATTTCTCAAGATGTTTTCACTATATAGGTTAAATAGATCGGGTGAGAAGACACAGTCTTGCCTAACTCCTCTTCGAATACTGCAATATTTTCCAACCTCGCTTTGCACTGTAACACCTGCAGTTTGTTTCCAGTACAAATTCCTTATGAGTCATATCTTTACCGTCTATGTCTAGATATTGTAGCATCTCTATCAGGCACTCGTGTTTCACTTTGTCGAATGCCTTTGAGTGATCAGTGAAGTACAGGTATATATCATGCTGCATTTCTATGGCTCATTCCGAAAGCGTTTTCATTATAACTATAGTATTTCTGGTACCTGAATGCTGGACGAAACCAAACTATTGTTTCCCTGTCTCTGGTCTTACTGCCTTCCTTGGTCTTGCTATTATGACAGGCATAACTACTTTAGTTATGCGACTCATTAAATTGATGGTTTTATGGAACTCGCACTCGGGAGCGCCAGGTTTCTTGGGCAGAGCGAAGAAGACAGACTGTCAAGTCTGGGTGGGGGATGTTTTTCCACTGTCATTTTTATTATTGAGTATTTCAGTGACTTTGCATACTCCAAACTCTTCTAGTGCTTTTACCATTTCGATGCATATTCTGTTTGGCACCGAGGCTCTATTTGCTTTCATCTTCGAAATCGCTGCTTTCACCTCACATGGTAGAATTCTGAGACCATTAATGGACTTTTTGATTGTTGGCTTCTCCCCGCTTTGATATGTGAACAGTTCTTCAACATACTTTGCCTGTCACTCTGTCATCTCTTCCTTTTCCATGATCATAGATCCGTCTTTTGCCTTGATGCATCCTCTTGAAGAATATGAAGTCTTTCCAGCTAAGGCCTTATAATTTTTGTGCATGAAGCTAGGATCCAATTTTTTACAGCTTTCAATCTCTTGACACTGTTTATTTATCCATGATTCCCTTGCCCTTCTGCAGTCATTTCTTATTTCAAGGTCCAAGGTTTTGTATTGAATCGAATCTCTTTCCAATATTTGTTGTCTGCTTTTCATCTTTTGCAAGGTTTCTGGTTTCATCCAACCATGTTTTTGCTCTTTTGGGCTGGAAAAATCCTTTCCCTGTTTCTACTATTGCTTCTTCCACTTTCTACTACTGAGTTCCCACTTGCTACCTTGTTCACTTTCGAGTATTCTCAACCAGTTCTGCACTCCAAGTGCATATCTTGCTCGAAGCTCCTGGTTTTCATGCAGCATATTCCAATGGAATTTTATCTTCTCGGATTGTACCCTTTAGTCGGAGTTTCACTTTGATGGTACATACGACTGGATTGTCGTCGCTCCCGCAGTCTGCTCCATGGTAAGGTTTCGCTTGCTGAACTGCATTTCTGAAACAACTGTTGATGGTAACATGGTCAATTTGGTTTTTGTAGGTTATCTCCAGGATCTTTCCATGCCCACAGACGTCTGTTATGATTCTTGAACATGTGTTCATAATCACCTGACCATATGTTGCACAACAGTCTACCCATCTTCCTCCTCTCATTCTGCAACCCTAGACCATACTTTCCTACTATACTTCTTATTATTTAGCATCCAATCTTTGCGTTCAACTCTCCCATCACTATGACAACATTTCGAGGCTTTCGGTGTCTCATAGCTTTTTCAAGTTATTCGTAGAACATATCAATATCCTAATCACTGCTGTCGGCTGTTGGTGCATACACTTGAATGACCAATACATTAAAGGTTACCCTTTCAGCTTGACCGACATAACTCTTTCTGAGAGGGTCCAATATTCTAAAGCGCATAAATTTACTCAGTTCCTTGTCCAGAATCATAGCAACTCCTTTTTCATGTCTATCTCCTCCGGAAAAAAAGATGTGCATGTTGATGTTCAATATTTCCATTTCCAACTTGACATTAGCTAGTTTTCCTGCTTGATACAGAGTGTGTATATTCCATTTTCTGATTCATAGAGTGGATTTATTTTTGGGAGTTTCAGGTTAACTGTCCGGTCCCATCTGACGAACATGAGTGTCCCGACCGTCCAGAATCATAGCAACTCCTTTTTCATGTCTATCTCCTCCGGAAAAAAAGATGTGCATGTTGATGTTCAATATTTCCATTTCCAACTTGACATTAGCTANCTTGAATGACCAATACATTAAAGGTTACCCTTTCAGCTTGACCGACATAACTCTTTCTGAGAGGGTCCAATATTCTAAAGCGCATAAATTTACTCAGTTCCTTGTCCAGAATCATAGCAACTCCTTTTTCATGTCTATCTCCTCCGGAAAAAAAGATGTGCATGTTGATGTTCAATATTTCCATTTCCAACTTGACATTAGCTAGTTTTCCTGCTTGATACAGAGTGTGTATATTCCATCTTCTGATTCACAGGGTGGATTTATTTTTGGGAATTTCAGGTTAACTGTCTGGTCCCATCTGACGAACATGAGTGTCCCGACCGAGCGAGGAGTTAAGGACTGTATTGTCATCAAGTCTATTCGCGCTGTTCTCGTTAGACGTTGGTCTACACGTTGTCTTGGTTGTTCTTGGCAAGATACAGTGGTGGTTTGCCATTGCCTTGCACTGGCGGACGGTCTCATATTAATGTCTCATTCGTCCCCTCTACATACCGCGATGCGCGTCTAGGTTGTGCCTTCATTTCCGTTGGTCTAGCTAGAGACTCAACCGCCAACTCTGCCGCTTCCTGACTTCATGTGCTTCAGTGCCAAACATACACTCATCAACAGTAACAAGTTACTGGCTACCCCTCATGTCGTTTAGCCCACCAGCTGAAGCGGTTTACCGGAGTATGGCCGCTGCCGTGCGCAAGCGAGTACTCGTAGCCGGAGATGAGAGATGGCTACTTTCAGGAGACCAGTAGGTCCATCGCCCCGGGGCCGGCTGATGGTTGCTACTGGATTCTAGCCCATCTGGTCCCCCAATACCCCCCAAGTTCATGTGTCTCATCCATATTGAAAATGTTGGACGGAGGTAATTTCATTTCTTTTTTTCGTTTCACCATCGACTCTTTGAAACTGGCTGGTTTTCCTTCCCAATCGGAAGGAAGTGCTTGTCTTTGCGATGTCTTATTTCCCTTTCAATCAAATCAGTGGTGACGGACCTTCTAATTTCTCTTTGAAAAATAACCCATGCACACGTCTCTCTCCAGTTTAGGAAACAAGACTTTTCCTGAACGTCAACTGCGAAAAACTTTAGGTTTCCCTGAAATAACTCTCTTTCTCCTCTTAACACTGGACCGTGGATTCATCAACATCAAAATTACGACCAGGCTTTTTATTTCCATGTTCTTCACCATGTTACAACAAGCAAATTGAAGCCGACTGTAAAAGATCCTCCTCTTGCTTTTGGTGCCACGGTAAACGATGGAGCGAACACAACTGCATACAGTGGACGTCAGAAAGGCGCAAAAGAAAAAAAAAAAAAAAAAAAGAGGCTCGCTGCTCTCAAGCGAGGTCCATTACGTAATACTTCTCTTTGTCCAGACATCCGGAAAAACTAAACAATGCTTGTCAGCTTTTGCGTTGGCGTTTCGTCGTTGGGTCGGGGTAAGGGCAAAAGGTTTTTCTCATCAGGTGATCCACACATATGATTCGCGGGTTGCACACCGTAAATTACGGTAAAACGGTTCTAATTACCGAGACAGGCACTCCCCCACCTTCATTGAAAGATGTTATGACATGCAACTGCAAAACGTCTAGTTAAACCCCATGAAGTACAAATACTTACCTAAATTAAAGTCATGTGCATAAACACTAACTTTTGTTAACATTGTTCCACTTAATAGTGTCAGTTTGTGTCCGAGGCGTCCGCCTATTCACTTGATTGCATGGTGTGCTAAAGTCCAAATCATTGGACATCGTCAGGTTCCTACGTTGAAAAAATAGGGGGGCCAGGTCATGGTTCCACAATAATACTCTTCCTCGTTAGCTCCAAAATGTAGATTATCATTTCGTGTGCAACATGTTAACATTTTTTCATTGCTTCTGGTCTCCAATCCCGGGAGCGGCAAAGTCGACCTTCGTTACCATTGAAAATGATGTAGTGGGCCAACCACAATATTTACTACTAAAAATTTATCGTGTGCATTTCAGAGGTTTCCGACGTCATCCAAAGTTAATTGTAATTTAGTATTTTATTGCAACGTATCTGTGCCGACCCTCGGCGTTACAGTTGTACCAGCTCAGTAAAAGCCAGTGCACGTGACTAATTAATTTGCAGCATCGTGCAGGGTCCACAAAATGGGCTTTTCCTGACGTGCAAAACAATGGTTCACTTGGCGTCGAAAAATAGCGACGGTATGGGCACAATTGGCTCAATACCGTCCAGAAAATCCCCAATTTCAGGTACCGATTCTGAAAAAGTTCAAAATTTTACATTCTTAGATTCAAAAGTGCTCTCTTTCTTTGGCAACGATTTAATATCACGGCGTTTGCGCTAATTGCTGCTATTATTCGCACGCACTGTGCGCAATTAACAGAGAAGCCGGGGCTTAATGGTCAGTGCAACTGCACCGTAACCAAGAATTCCGGGTTTGATTCCCCGTAACGGGCGACTTTGGAACTTCATGAAAAAAGCCATTAGTTTGCGTCAGGAAGGGTATCCGGCCAAGAAATTCCTCACTGCAAAATCAAAGACCCTCACGAAGGGCACCGTCTCGAGCCTCCGATAATGGAGGGAAATGACGTTAAACTTTAAAAAAAACCAACTACGTAATTAACCTAACCATGCTATCGAGTGGCCGCAATTGAGTGCAGTCGTATTAATTTGGGAAAACACATGGGCTCCGTTAAAGAATAGTTTCAGCTCGCTTGTAATTTATGGGAGCCACCTTACACTTCACATCCGAGTCGAACCGATTACGAATTTTCAATGGGTTTGCCCTTAGAGAAATAATCGTTGGTAAAGCTTTCATTCAAACGACAGTTTCCAAAGTACATCTTGCCAATTTTTACTCTGTCTTACTCGCGAGAAAACGTTTATAAAGGTTTTTATTTATTCAATTCAGTTACTTGCAGTAACAGTGCAATATAATAGCAATTCGTTCATTGAGGAATCTGTCATTACAGGATTACGGTCAACTGAAAGCCTTGCAAATCACAGAGACCGACGTACTTAAGACGCAATAATCGAATAAATCGCCAACTCGCATATCATACCATCACAGTTACTGTTGCTATTAAGACCTGCTCACTATGGAGGAAGCAACTGAGAGATCAATTCGTTTTGAAAAACAGCACCTTGTCAGCAAGAAATACTACCCGCACATCTTTTCTAGGTTAATATTTTCTTAGTTGTATATCATTCAGAAGCTTTACAAAGTTGTACTGACCAGTTGTACCAATAAGTTCGGGTGGAGGAAATGTAAAAGTACAACAGCAAAGTGCATGCAAATGTTCAGATATCGTGTACTCTCTTTTCAAGTTCGTCAAGCTCGTGCCTTACTGTAGCCGGCAAGTCTGGCCCAAGCTGCTCGTCATAATATTGACGAATTGATTTGCATTCGTCGATCCAGTATTCTTTAGGTACAGACATCAACTCTTCCATGTCCAGTTTACCGAGCCCCTCGGTGTTGATGGATCCTTCAGTAGGGATAAGACCAACTGGACTTGGCACAGCAATTTCAGCATTGTCGGTTCGTTTGAATATCCATTCCAGCACTCGCATGTTTTCACCGAAACCTAGCATTAAGAATGAATAATACAAGCAGTGAAAAAGCTGGCTTCATTACCAATCATCACCTATTACTAATAACTAACACCACTAATCAGAATCCCTTGCAATCTTTTTCTCTACATTTTCACTGTAATTTAACTAGCCACTAAACCTTCCACTGACAACACCAAACAAACCAAAAAAAGAAAAACTAAAACAAGCAAATAAACAACAAAAAACCAAACCTAAGACAATCAAATACATAAATTAAATACCGCCACACCCCAAAAAACCCACGACAATAACAATTCCAAAGTCCCTCCTTTGAATAAAGTTTCCCAAAAATGTTAAGGGATGAGTAAACCTTTAAATATTAGCAGGGGAAAAAAGTCAAAAACAGAAGTGCTCACCTGGCCAGAGGAACTTGTTGTCTTTATCTCTTCGGAACCAGTTGACATGGAAAATCTTGGGCAACTTTGCGCCTGGCCTCTTTCCAAGAGCAAGCCAATGCTCTAAATAATGACCTGCGTTGTAGCCAAAGAATGGGCGCATAGCAAATGGATCCCTCATTATCTGCTTTCCTGTATGCTCTGCTGCTGAAGTGGCCTCGGAGCACATAGACGATGCAACAAATACTCCATGTTGCCAAGAGTAAGCTTCATAAACCAATGGAACTCCTCTAGGTCTTCTGCCTCCAAAAATAATTGCATCTATTGGCACTCCCTTTGGATCTTCCCAGTCTGGATCCATTATTGGGCAGTTCCTACTTGGTGCACAGAAACGAGAATTTGGATGGGCAGCATTGGTACCACAGCCAGGCTTCCATCCCTTTTCTCCTTTCCATGTTGTGATATCTACATTGCTAATGTCCATATCCTCCTCAAGACCTAAAATAACAGATAAAGACTGGTTAAAAAATATATCTGAACTTTCATTCCTACTGTGTCTACGCTTAAAATATTGATTTCGCAGCACCAACTAGTGACAATGTTTTAAAAACACGACCTTTTTAACTGCTTCTCAAAATGTAAAAGTGAATACCAGAAAAACAAAAAAACCCCTAAAAGTTCTGCATGAACTTGGATGTAACATAACTGGTGCTAGTGAAAACAATCCATTATGAATTAAGCAACCAATTACCAGCAGTCACAAATGCATTGTTTGGCTTGATCAAAGAAAATAAAAACTCAAAAGTTAAAAGCAATAATTGCAAACTGATTCCTTACAGAAATGCAATAATAACATGCAGTTTGGTCAAGGTGTAATTACTGTTGCAAGATTTACAAAGAATATTGATAACAAAATTCTACCACCGCAACTGTAGAGTTGCATGCCATCCCTGCAAATTGCGATATGTAAAACCATTAAAAAATCACACATCCGCACCTTCCCAGTAGTAGCCACCATCACTCGTTTCTGCCACATTGGTAAAGACTGTGTCCTTTTTGCAAGCAGCCAGAGCATTTGGATTAGTCTTACTCGAAGTTCCAGGGGCTACACCAAAGAATCCAGCTTCTGGATTAATAGCTCTCAGGTTGCCATCCTTGTCAAATCTCATCCAAGCAATATCATCACCAACACATTCTACTTTCCAACCAGGAATGTTGGGATTCATCATTGCAAGATTGGTTTTCCCGCACTGGCTTGGGAAGGCTGCTGCAACATACTTTTTCTTGCCTTCTGGACTTGTCAACCCCATGATCTACAATGTAAAAATAAATTATGGTTTAGACTTTTGTGCAACATGTGATGCAAAACAACGTTTTTGCCCATGTAATAATAACATAATGCACAAATGTACTCTGTCCACACCTTTTCCTATGTTTAAATTGACCTCGTGTTAAAACAAACCTAGTTTTAAAAAATGTCAAGAACCTCTAAAACGTTTTGCCTTGCGAATTATTCTGGGTGGAATGCATGAAGTTCATAACTTGGCCAATGGGGATTTTCATAAGCATACCAGATACAATGACGTTTTTCGATTAAGCCACTTCTATGCCTTGCAATTAAAAGCTGATGACTGTACAACATTGTCTCGGTTGGAAAATCAAACTTGATCTTCTCTTCTGCATAGCTGTAAAGGTACGTTGCAAGCCCTTTGGTTTAACCTCTCCTTCACACAAAGCAAAAATTTTACCTTTTGATTTCAACTTTCATACTCTTGGCCATGTTCTTCAGGCTCATTGAAATGACATCGTCTTTTATTAATTTAAAAGTTAAAAGCAACACCACTATATGGTATACACCAATAAAAGAGCTACTTCAAATTAAATGTTTTGTTTGTTGGTGCAATAGGTAACCAATAAGACTAGGGGTCACCATCTATCTTGGTCAACAAGTTCTCCCAAGCATAATGCATGGTACAAGGCAAATGTTCATTCTACAAATTCTATACCTTGTCATTAGGCAAATCTGAAATCATGCAAACACTGCACAGTGTGCTACTTTTCTACATGCAGGAAATCCCTTGTATGCCGTTAGTCCCCACAAATAGTAATTATTAACCAGCATTTACAATAGTACCACCGGAAATGAAACAATATTCCAAGACTAATGTTTTTTCAACCTAACCAAAAACTAGGACAGGAACAATGTAACAAATTGCAACCCAACTTGAAAAAAACAAAATACACAACAACAACAAAATCAAACAATGTTAACAAAGCTCCAAGTCACATTTCTGCAGAGCCAACTTTTAAAAAAGGTGCAAAGAATGAGTAAACCATATAAAAAACACCTGTCTACACCAAGATCTGGCAAGGTACTAGAGACCTTTTTAATCTGACACAGCAACGAGGGTTTTATCACAGATATTTTCATGGATTACACAAATGGATCCCACTTACCAACATATGTTCTGCTAGCCATCCCTCGACAAGACCAATGGTCGATGCTATTCTAAGTGCAAAGCATTTCTTTCCAAGCAGCGCATTTCCACCATAACCACTTCCAAACGAGATTATTTCTCTGTGATGTGGAAAATGGCTGATGATAGTATTTTCTGGATTGCAGGGCCAAACATCAGTATATGGACCTGGGTTTGCTGCAGGTAATGGGACGCCCACTGAGTGCAAACTGTGAACGAAGTCTTTGGTTCCTAGAACCTCCAAAACTTTGGAGCCCATACGTGTCATAATACGCATACAAGCCACAACGTATGGAGAATCAGACAGCTGAATTCCAATCTCTGACAATGGTGATCCTACTGGTCCCATGCTGTACGGAATAACATACATTGTTCTACCTGGAAAGGAAATGTTAAGAAAAAAGGGTGAGGTACCTGCTAAATGCACATACCTAAACTATTTTTTTAATGGTGGAACAGATATGGCTTCCTAAACACTGTTTCATTTGTTAACAAAGTACACCATGGGGTATTGAAAATATAACTGACCTCCACCTAACAATTTGGACATCAGGTGTGCGAGAGGATACAAGACAAACAGCTACTCGTTATTTCTGCAACAGTTAAATCAATTTCAAGATAGGTGGGTCAAAGGCTTAGGGGGGAGGAGAGGTTGGTTAAAGCGAAGAAAACAGCACACAAACAAACGTTACAAGAAAAGTTATTCAATACCAGTAAAAATCTCGTTTCTCATTACGAAGAAAAACTTGCCCCAAATTTACTGGTTTGAAATTTTAAAATTCGTAAATACCTTTCATACATCCAGTAAAAAGTTTTTTCAGTTTCGTTTCCATTTCATGTGGATGCATCCAATGGCCAAGCCTGCCTTGCACACCTTCCTTGTTAGTAGGTACAGACTCCCTCTTGTCTTCGGTGCAGATAAAGGTTTTGGACTCAACACGGGCAACATCTTTGGGATCACTCCTTGCCAGGTAGCTACAAACGCGGAAAATCGTGTGATATTTTTTATTCACATTATCTGGAATATTTTTGTGGCAAAACATACAGAAAACCATGAAGGCAAACCTGCTGCGTTGCCAGCCAAACTTTGCGGAGTAAAAAACTACCCTTAAAATATTAAAAAGTCATACTACCACCACCGGAGCTCCCTATTTAGTGAAAAACATCAACGATGCCATATGCCAATAACTCGAATAACTTGGGTAATCATAAAAATCTTTTTGCTTTGTTTTTAAACAACAGGGAGGTTAATTAATAGAGAACCTACACCCACCCAATCCATATCTTCAAACAAACCAGAATACCAGCCTCATATCTTGCACACGTGTTCCGATGAAAGGCCCTTTTGACGTTGTTGCAAAGTGCAATTCAATGTTCCTTTCAAGGAAAACTACTACTTCCATTTCCCCACAATCCTTCCGTCGTTAGGGGGAACGAGGCTGTCTGGCGGACGTGTGGGTCTATCAACTTGCGTATTTTAACCGAGTGGCAAAAATAAGTTGCCGCGATTGGATTGTGGAATCCGGCTCTCTTCCCAGCATTTAGCAAAAAAAATCCCCCTACTTAGATATTAACAGAATTACATCTCCATTTAACAAACCCCTTAGAAACGAAAGAAATTCGGGGTCCTTCCACATCATCCGTTTTACATGCTTTGTTCAATAAAATAGACTTCCGGGCCAGTCTGTCCTTCAAAAAATCACCACAAGCACTACCTTTGAGTGAAATATACATACATTTCACGGATTTATTAATAGAATATACAATTTTATACCCTGCAAAACTCAAATAAAACATGTATGTATACATACCAATTTTCATATTTATTCAATTTAATTAAAATTCCTTTCTTGACCATCATTTCGACGATTTCCTTGTTTTCCTTTTCAGATCCATCACAAATGTAGATCTCATCCGGGGTACACAACTGGGCCATTTCACACACATAATGCTCAATTCTTTGAGAAAGTGCGCTGAAATCTCCGTGTATTTTTATCCCCTGGGGTAAACTGCTGACGTGAGACTTGAGGAAAGGAAGCTTGATCTTCTTGTCCTTCCTCCTGCAAAAAACACCAAAAAAACCCAACAGAGTCATCAAGTATCAACGTTGCGACCGTACACCAAAGCAAAATCACTGCTCGTCTACCGGGCTACACCACACCACCGCGGGTGCCAACACCACACAACCATAAATTGTTAAACTTTGCGTTGGAATTGTTAGACGAAAAAAATATCGCAAACTATTTAAAAAGTCAGTGAAAAACCTCCAAAGCAGCCAAACTATGAAATTTTAAATTGATCTTGTTCAGGTGCAAGACGTGGCATAAACAACACGCGCGACTCCTGAAACATAAATTAGTTTCTTTTCGTCGCATAACCGAATGTCTCCAAATTTCATGGTCAGGCAAAGTCTAGGGGTGGGGGCCCCCTACCCCACAATGTCGGGTTTAATTATGAAAATCTCTCCTCGCGATCAAGATGTTCCAGACTGGCTCCGTCTTATTTACAACAGGCCAACACAATATGTTTTATGTGCAAGTGTAACAACTATTATAACCGGCAAGTGCTTATTTCTTCAGCTTCGCGTACTTCTTACGAGTGAAACAGGTACTCTGTCCTTCAACGTTTCATTGGGCCAGTATCCAAACAAAACCACACTCTGAAACAACGGGCTTCAGACTCGACCCGAAGGTGAACAGTTTCGATTGCATCTCTTAAATTTTAATCGTTTGTGTAAAACTTTCCTTTTATAAAAAAGTAAGAAAAGGCAACCGTCCAACTATTGTTCCCTTGCAGCTCGTTTGGTGTTGGCAGAATGGCGACTCCCTGCTGAGTTTACTCAGAGACCCTGCCTTGTCAAACTAAATACTTTTTAGAGGCCCCGTTTCTTCGCCTTCGAGACGTGGATCCAATCGAGTTTACTAAAGTCGCAATCTTGCTAAACCAGAGGGTCTTTTCTTGCTTTTTGTTTACGTTTCTGGAATAAATTGTACTGCACAATAGATTTGGGCGGCAGAAGTTGGCATTTTTCTGCCACTATTTGCATCGACTTGCAATTCGAAATTTCGGCAACGTGGGGTCAGATTCCTCTCGACAAGAACTTTCATTTGTTGCAGGGGTAGGCAATAACTAACCATTTCCTTATTCCAATTGACATTTAAAGTATCAATATCACAACTTCGATTTTATTCCTCCATTACAATTTAAAACACAAAATTGTAATTACGACTGCACCAAAATAAAACGAGAAAAATGTTCAAAATTATTCCCGATATAGATTCAGTTGCACAGCCTTGTAACAGCAATGGCTTCTACTGTAATCATCAATTATCCCGAACCCTCGATTGTATGGGGACATAATTTCTTGTTCATTACACATCTTCAGATAATGGCCAATGAAAAATAATACTCGCAAGATGTAGATGGCACAAAATTTCAGAGTCACGACATTTTAAATAGGTTCGAAAACCCTAACCTTTTTCGAGTTAAATGAGCACAAATCAAGATACAGTAGAGGGGAAGGGAGAGGAGAGGCAAGCTGGCAGGACAGGAAAATTTTGACAATGCCTCGTCTTGTCAATTCGAAGACGACCAAACATCAATTTGCTTTGCCTTGCCTAGTAGGCTGCTTTTTCAAGCTTGTTTTCCGGTTGCGTGTCGGTGACAATTTATTTGGTGCATCCAGTACAGCGTCTGTCGGGTAAACATGTAATTAAATGTGATTTATTTGTCAAGAATTACAAAAGTAATAATAGTTAAGACTTGCTTTTTTCCAATGTCCTCAAGGATAAAATACATGGAGTGCAATAACAGTTTATTTCACATAAGAATTCCACATCTTGTGCACAAAAGCCTAAATCAGTGCAGAAATGTATTTGGGGGGAGGGGCTGTCTGCCTACAACGGACCGTGACAAGGTCAGAGCCAGTGTCCCGCTATCTGGCCAACCCAGTAAAGAGGGCTGCGAGGAGGGAGATCACAATCTCCCAGGAAAAAGTTTCGTTCGTAATATTTGAAACACCAGTCAAGTCCACTAATTTCTCTTCCTAATCAGACAGACAGACAGAAAAAATCATTCGTAGGTTTCGACTCGTGACAAGTACAAAAAACGAGACAAGCACAAAAGAAACGTGACAAGCACAAAAGAAACGTGACAAGCACAAAAGAAACGTGACAAGTACCCCCAAAAAAAAATTGACGCAACAGTTTAATTTTTTATTGCAAAATGATCTTGTATTCAAACACCAACTTAACTTCGCCATGTCACCGAACTGAAATGAGACAACTGTGGCAACCTTCCTTGTTTTACATGCACGGAATCACGATTGTTTTTTAAAATGCGAAACTAATATTNCCACTCAAGTCCACTAGTTACACATCCTAGTCAGACAGACAGACAGAAAAAATAAGTCGTAGGTTTCGACACGAGACAAGTACAAAAAACGAGACAAGCACAAAAGAAACGTGACAAGCACAAAAGAAACGTGACAAGCACAAAAGAAACGTGACAAGCACAAAAGAAACGTGACAAGCACAAAAGAAACGTGACAAGCACAAAAGAAACGTGACAAGCACAAAAGAAACGTGACAAGTACCCCAAAAAAAAAATTGACGCAACAGTTTAATTTTTTATTGCAAAATGATCTTGTATTCAAACACCAACTTAACTTCGCCATGTCACCGAACTGAAATGAGACAACTGTGGCAACCTTCCTTGTTTTACATGCACGGAATCACGATTGTTTTTTAAAATGCGAAACTAATATTTTGATTCCCTTTAAATTAAGCCTCAAGTGGACATACCCAGCGTCCGTCTCGATTGGCCAAGGCAAATGCATTTGGGGACTTTCCGAAGACGTTGGAATCGATGCAGTTTTCCCTGCACATCATGCAAGAACAAAGATCGGCCAAATCTACTCTGCTATACCTTTCTATTCTTTTCACACGCCGAACAAACAGCAAATTACTTTTATCTCGGCTTCCAAAAACAGTCCTCAAAATATTCTTGCAAACGACGTTATTATACGAAATGACCTCAAACGACTGGGTTATTTGAAATCAAAGGTGAAAAAGCACGAAATGACCTTGCACCGCTAACCTTAAAGATTTAATATTTTTATTTACCCACATTCCTGCACCATCGAGCACATACTCGACAACTAAAACTATTAAACACCAGAATAAAAAATCGTAAGCAGTATCGTCCAATGAAGTTAAGAAAACCCAAAAATCACGATGTATTTTGCTTGTCAACGTCCCACAGAACTGCGTTTCCACAAGGAATAAACTCGACGAGATCAACCTGCTCATGTGCTAGCAACAAGATTATTTGGGGGCATGCCAAACCTCACAACCCAAGTTAATTTGGCAGGCGACATCTTCACTGAAATTACAAATTATGCTGTTCACAACTGGCATTGTTAAGTCTGTCGTAATACAATCACAACACTTTTAAGGAACTGCAAGTTATATCAAAATTGGAATGCTTCCAACAATAGAAACGGGTACACACTATTAAATCTGAGCTCCATTAAAAAAACCTTTAAACATGGGCAAGGTATTCACCTTTATTTTACTGCTTATTCAATTAAAACAGCACAGGAGGGAGTGACAAACAAACCTGCTAAAACTTAAACATACTTGCTAAAATTTCGTTTTAAAAGACGAATGAGGAAACTCGGTGATTTAATGTATTTCAGACGTTTAAAAAAATTACTTACGCTTCGTCAGTGCACCATTGACAACATGTGGGGCAGCCAACACAAACGTTGTCTTTGCAAAAGGTTTCATCAACTTCTTCCATGGCTGTTTCGAGTACGGGAAGACCAAAGTACACGCGTTGTTCTATCTGAAAGAGTACGTCAACTTAAGAGATCCTTCTCCTACTTGATAACGCCCCTTAAAGAGACGAATGATTTAATTTCAGAACTAAATAGTTCTATGGACGTGCAAAAGGTCATGCCAGGTGGTGGCCCAAAATCTCGGAATACCGGATCCCTGTTATTTGTCTGACTGACCTTTCACAACAAATTTCAACCAATGAGATTTTCTGAAAAGTATATTGGACATACGTCATGAACACGCCCCCTAAAATTACTGTCCGAAGAAAACAACAGACCAAGTTGTGGAACCAAAAGCCGTTATTTTTGCCCAGCGTTTGGGGGGATTTTGATTAAAAGAAATTTGCATTCACTTGGAAACCGAAAAAACAGTTAAATAAACAAGGAAGCAACACAAAAAGTAGGACTGCATTGGGAGTTAAATTACGTTTTCTCGGTAGAGTAGGCGAGAGAAAGTTCAAAATTTCAAACTGTAGTTCTCTGTTTTCAAAATAATAACGGGTAAGGTTCCGGCGAAAAATTTAACGATCACCCCAATTCAAATTACTGATTTGAATTTAAGGGTCAACTTGGCCATGACCCAGGGTCCTTACCTACATGGAAGCCCGGTTTCAATCCCAAGAAAAAATCTATAATAGACAGATGAAAGGGTAGATAATAGATATAACAGTTAGATAGATAGATAGATAGATAGATAGATAGATAGATAGATAGATAGATAGATAGATAGAGTGAGAGATAGATGGATGAATAGATAGATAGATAGATAGATGGATAGATGGATGGATAGATTGATAGATAGATAGATGGATAGATAGATAGATAGATAGATAGATAGATAGATAGATAGATAGATAGAGTGAGAGATAGATGGATGAATAGATAGATAGATAGAT
>RDPX01000010.1:4306217-4328234 GCA_003991215.1 Morbakka virulenta
TAGATAGATAGATGGATAGATAGATAGATACATGGATGAATAGATAGATAGATAGATAGATAGATAGATAGATAGATAGATGGATAGATGGATAGATGGATAGATGGATGGATAGATTGATAGATAGATAGATAGATAGATGGATAGATAGATGGATGGATAGATAGATAGATAGATAGATAGATAGATAGATAGATGGATAGATAGGTAGGTAGATAGGTAGAGGGATAACAGGCAACAAATGTAAACAGTAGGAACAAGCAATGAAGTTTGATGTAAATTTAAATCTTTATTGAAAGGTAAATGTTTGTAGCACTAACTTAACAGTTCATCAAACCAGCTATCCTGTAAGTACAAAACACATTCGTTCTCAGAATACAATACAAACTGCAGAATACCGAAGGAATTGGAATCATTAGAGACCAAAAATTACTAACAAAAGGTAAACCAACACTGCTAGTAAAAACGTTATTGCTCCCAAAAGAAATAAAATGAAAGAAAAAAATTTATTACATAAAAAAAACCCTGAAATTTTTCTCGTTTTGTGCCTTTTTTCGGTTTCAGTCATTTGATCCTTTCAGTCTCTGTGCTGGGTTACAGAAGTTCCAATCCAAAACCATTCCTTCTCAAGAAATGTATTGTTAATTTCTTCTATCTCTAACAATTCAGTGTTCTATATACATCCACAATAATGACTTTCAAATTTGAAAGTGCCTCATCATGGCAGTCCTAACCGGAATGCCCAACTATTGTACAGAGTGACAGCTTTTTCTCTTTATGAGACATAATTTGCTAGCCAAGGTTTCCAAGACATGGTGGGTCCCACACCCTGTTTTCCACAAGACTGGCAGCATGCCAAATAAATCACATTGTTAGACGAACAAGAAGTGTTTCGACGAATTTTGAATTCCTTCTCGTTGCATGTGATTTAGTGAAAGATGGTTCTCACAGGGCCCACGCTACCAGGGGGGCCGAGGGGGCCATGGCCCCCTCCCTTTTTTGCAAAGCAAAAGTGTTAACAGTGTTAATTGCTTAATGCGCTTCATCAATATGCAACACGCGTGTCAGATAGGTTGTTTGCTTTTGTTGAAAATGTTTTGAAAATGAACTCATAGTGCGCATGGATGTATTTCACATCCAAATTTACGACATCTTGAAAAACAAATATAGTGTTGTTGTGTGTATCGAGTTAACATGGCGTCTAATCGTAAAATCACAGATATCTTCAAAGTAGCTCAGAAAAAAGACAAGTCATCATCTGATGTATCCAGTGTATCTACAACGTCGACAAGCACGGCTGAACCTGAAGAAGTTCCATCGTCATCGGCTGCATCTACAGTGCTCCCATATCGACCACCAAAAAGTTTCACCTTTCCAAAGACAAAAATCGGAGATAGAAGTCGCTCCTGTCAGTACCAATGGTTTGATCAATTCTCTTGGCTACATTATGACACAAGGTACATTTATGATTAATTTTATAAAAGCAGCTTCGTATTGAGTTACACATCACAGTTACCAAAACCAGTCAATATTATCATCGTGAAATGTCTAGGGGGTATGAAATGAGCGCCATGACGATTCACTTTCTACATCGTTGGTTTCTTCGACGTTTGAAGATTATATGTTCTTTTTTATTGTTGTAGGTCAGACCGTGTCTTCTGCAGTTACTGTACGAAACAAAGCAAAAATCAAGCTTTACTTAGTGAGAGGAACAAAGAACAGGCGTACATTAGCATCGGTTTCAATTCGTGGAAGAAGGCGCCGAAATGTTTTGAAACCCATCAAATGACAAACTGTCACAAAGCAGCTGCTGCATTGGAAACAGTGGTACCTCAATGTGGGAATGTGGCCGAGCTAACCAACAAGAGCATCGCGGATTCTCGTCAACTAGAGCGGAAGTATTTGATCGATGTCATAAGATGTCTCCAATATTTGGCAAGACAAGGCATTGCTATTCAAGGGAATCCAGGGAATGACAACTTCACCCAATTGCTCTTATTGCTTGGGACAAAAGATCCTGGGATTAAAGCAAAACTCGATAAAAGTAGAATGAAATACACGCACAATGAAATACAGAATGAACTTTTAGATCTGATGGCGCAGCATGTTGCTAGACAGAAACTCCATGAGATCAGAGAAAGGCACGTTTTTGCTATAATGGCAGATGAGTATACGGACATAGGCAACCTTGAGCAGCTGTCCATGTGCTTTAGAACAGTGGATGACGATTTGGTCATCAGTGAAGATTTTCTCGGCTTTTACGAACTGAACGATATCCGTAGTGATACAATAGTGAATGCTATCAAAGACGTTTTGCTACGATCAAACTTGTCCTTAGAAAATTGTAGGGGACAAACCTACGACGGTGCGAGCAACATGATGGGTAAACGGTCAGGAGTTGCAACTCAGATCCAGGAAATCCAACCTAAAGCTATTGTTACCCATTGTCATGGTCATACATTGAGTTTGGCAGTCAAAGATCTGACATCATCTTGTGAAGTTCTGTCAAACACGATGGGTACTGTGGGAGAAATTTGCGTGCTTGTAAAGTACTCACCGAAAAGAGAAAAGATTTTGGGATCCCTGGATGAAATGATCGAGGATGGTGCGACTGCAGAGAATGGAGAGAAAGAAAAGCCTGTGTCCTTGAATAAACTTTCAACCACAAGGTGGACAGTGAGAGCTTCTTGTTTCAAAAAAATCATTCAGAAGTACGGAACTTTGCAACAGCTTTGGGCGACTTGCCTGAGTGAAAAGCTTGATGCCGAAACTCGTGCTCGTATCATTGGATGCCAGTCTCAAATGGAATCATTTTCCTTCTTTTTTGGCCTCTTGCTAAGTCATAGGTTGTATAGTTTGACAGATAACCTATCAAAAACTTTGCAAGAAGAGAAGATGTCAGCTATAAATGGTCAAAGAAATGCCGATTTAACTGTCAAAACCTTAAAAGGTATGAGGACATCTCAAGATTTCAACCTCTTCTTCGAAACTGTAAAGCTGAAGGCGAGTAAGTTGGATGTAGAAGAACCATCTTTACCGAGGAAACGCCGCAGACCGAAGTATTCGCTAATGCAATTTTTGGATGGTTATGAAGATTCCTCTCGGAATACGAAGGAATATCACCCTGAATCAGCAGTTGATCACTACCGTATTATCTACTTTGATGCAATTGATACTGTGGTTAAAGCAATAACCGATCGTTTCGAGCAACCGAGTTATCAATTCTTTTCAAATATCGAGCAGCTAATGATAAAAGCCATCAAGTCAGAGTCGTATGAAGCGGAGCTGAAGAAGTTGGAAAATTATAGAGATGATCTTGATCTCTCTGCTTTACCGGCTGAGCTTCAAATTCTCAGAACCATCTGTGCTGATGAGGATGTCTCTCACTTTAAAGAAATAAAGATGAAACTTGCATCTCAACCAAGAGAACACAGAGGACTTATCAGCAACGTAATGAAGTTAACTAAGCTCGTTCTCGTAAGCGCAGCTACAAGTGCCACACCAGAAAGATCGTTTTCTCTAGCTCGTAGGCTTAAAACATGGATTAGATCAAGTATATTACAAAAGCGATTCAACTCTTTGGCACTACTATCTTGCCACAAGGAACTTTGTGACAAACTCTCACTAATCGAGGTTGCTAATGATTTTGTTGATTCTAAAGCAAATAGGAAAAATATATTTGGAAAATTTGATAAAAACGACTTGTAAATTTAACAGGATTATATACTTACTTATACTTATATACTTATGCATGGATATAGTGGTATTTCTGTAGTTTTAATTTGTCTTTCACTATTAAAAGTAACCTTTGAAACATGAAAAAGAGTTCATTTTTAGCCCTTCTAGACACCCTGATTTTCAAAAATTTTATGGACCGTCGGCCCCAACCATGGTGGGGCCTCCTTAGATAGTAACTCGTGTGGTCCCTCCACTTTTCAAATCGTTGTGTGGGCCCTGTCTCAACAAGTTATTGCAAGAGTCTCAATTTTTTTAACACTTTGAATACGAGCATTTGTCCAGGTTAACCCTGACATCCAACCGACAAATTTCAGTTAACCCCTATTTTCATAGTAAATTTGAAGTCATTTTCAAAACTTTTAAGGACAATGCAAGAGCTTTACACTGGCGTATGGCTTCGTGCACGGTTTGATGACAGGGAATTTAATGCGAAATTATGTGCTAAATCCAATAGCCACGCTGTTAAGCACCCTCCAATTTTCCACTCTGACTATGGGCTTGTGTGAGACTCGTTACTGCCTTGCGATTCAAGTAGTATACCTGCAAAGTCATGGGTTACCGCACTGTTACATCGTCGTAGTCGTTGACTAACAGGCTTAATAATACTCAGATGTTTCTTCAGCCAGGGTTTAAGAACGCAAATTGTTTTCTTGAGATGATAGCAGGCTCATTTATTATCACCCTTAAAACCAAGAAAATTAGCGATAAACCATATCAGAACAACTGCTTTTGGTCGATTTTAAGTTTCTAACAAAAATAACAAAATCTTAAAAGAGTAACTAAGTAAACAGAAACACTTAAAATTATAAGGATGTCTTTCAGGATATAGCTCGTATGACAAGAGCATGTTTCTTCGTTTCCGTAATCCTTAATAAATGCAGCATTAAACGGACAAACGACGAATTCTCTTCCCGGAATTCTTGAAAGAATTTTATCTCGGTGAGTGCTTCAGTCGCTTCTTTCTCAAATGCAAGCAATGCCAGGTTGCATATTCGACTATGGCTCTTCTATCTTCCAGATGTAAATAGCGTGTCACAACAGAGAAGGTGGTCTCCCATATCACAGAAGACACACCAATCACCAATTCTGCACAAAGTAATGTATGCATGTTGGTTACAGGCGTTTCAAACTCCCTTCCTCGGAATCACTCAAGAAATTGGTCAAAATTGCTTCAACTGTTTGGGACAATGAAGGTACTTTTCCACTACACCCCTCAGTATCTCGATCTTAAGTCGTACACATGACTATTCACAATTTGCCCAGGGTGTCAGTAATCAAGTTGCGGAGTGTCTCCATTTCGCCAAAGTCAAGGAAATTTACATGAGATGGCAACAAAGCCTTGACCGATTGAACCAACTGGATGTTGAGCTCTGAAAATCTCCATTCGAACCAGTAGTTTATCAAATGGAGTATTTTGAAGTAAATGGAAGAGAGCAGCGGTGTCACGAAATTTTCCTATTCCCCGGGAGGTTTGCTGACCTGGCCGGAAGTTCTAACAGAAATATATTTTGTACTGTATGGCATGAGGCAAGAATGAAACTCAACATGGGATCACTTTTCTGACGTAAGATACAAAATAAGAGAAAGAATTTACTTTATAATTTAAAATTGTCTGGTAAAGTTGTCTTTTGTTCATAATGAGAAAATGATTGAGTTGGTAGCAAATTTCTTGTCGCAAAAATCTTGGGGCAAAAATTATTGTTGGGGAAATTTCCGGAGGGCAAACTTCGATGGGGTAAAATTTCTAGGGGGCAAAATTACAGAGGGGATTTTCTAGCACCGAGAGCGGCTGCTCTTCTTATTCAGTTAGTGTTGTCATGAGACGTTCTTAGGAGGTGTTTGAATACGCTTCAATTTTGGCAAGATAGTAAATCCTGCGCCCTGTATGTCTGCAAGTTTCTACTGACATTTGCCTATCAATTCAAACAGTTTCTCATATTTTATCAAACTGCTTGTGGCTTAAATGGTTTCACTCGCAATTTGACAACCAGTCACAATGGGCCGTGTTCTTGACTGTAAAATTTTATTACCCGGCTTCAAAGTACCAAAGACGTGATGGATAACACGGCCTTTAAAATTAAATGTCATCGTAGGTACGGCCAATTTTAAACCCACAACTGTAACTAACAGGTCCAGGAATTGCCTTTTAATGACGAAATCCAATATAGCATTGGTGTTTGTGTGGTTTTTAATCATACCATTCACTGTTGCAAAATGCCCAACCCATTCGTGTTCTAACAAGACTGGTACCCCAAAGGCAGATCTACCGAACGTTGCACGCACCTTATATCATATACCTTTAAAAAGTCGCTTAGTCGCTTCCACATGTTTATTTTTCGACATGTGGAAGTTTTCGTAAAGATGAACTGCATCGAGGTGGATCTGATGGTTAAAACAATGGATGTAGGGTACGTCTCTTTCGTATCAGAATTTCTTTTCCAGACTCCAAAGTATTTGCCAAACATAACTGACCCTCCACCATACCACTATGCTAATAACAGTCTGAAGCCCAAATCCTGCAACGGCTCCAAAATTCTGTTTGCAAATGTATCGTGCATCAAACTTTTCCAATTCGGAGTGCCCAAGACGTTTTTCGGTGGGCGTTCCCTTCTTGTTAACAGAAATGATAACAAGAGAAAGGAAATCATTTCCAGCTTGTGGTCTCGTCTCACTTGACACTGAAGAGTCCAGTATCAGAAACGTTCATTTGCAGGTTGTTCTCTTTTATACTTTGGGGCATCATGCTGATAATTTAATTAAGAAAGTGAGACAATGTGTACTTTTTGTCCCCTGGTATTGTTTTCCTGACCAAACGTTTGGTCAATATCTGAATTATACACCAGCATATTCAAAAATAGCCCCGGATACAAGCTGCTGGTTGTCTCATCACTACCTATAAAAGGCAGTGTAGTTGTTTCGAGAAACTTTATGATTTTTAATTGTCTTGCAAGGTAGTACTGATTTCGTTGGAGCTGACCAGAACATACAGACTAATTCCTCTGTCCCCTACCATCATTTTTTTACTATGTGTCCATCTAGCAACAGCCAACCGTACTTTGCAAAAGCTTTATCACAATCCCTAGCGCTTTTTCAATTTCTGAATACAGCATTCGTGAAAACTTTTTATCTATCGTTTCCTGTGAGATACCCACGGCAAGAAAAATAGTACTTTGAAATGAGTGGGCTTGCATCCCTGATACAGCTTTTGGTAGTTTTGCTACAAGGCGTTAAACAGCTGTTTTCTCGGCAAGATCCGATGTAAAATCCACAATATTTTTTGAAGACAAGGACGACGGTTGTGTTGCATTGGTCTGTGTCGAATGCTGGCTTATGTGAAGATTTCGACTTCCTCACAACAAATGGATTCATTTTCAAACAATTTCTTAAAAGAGACAGTGTTTGAACGAAGGCTAAAACAACCTATGGTAAATAGCAATCCAAAGACTACACTGTTCCCTAACACCATTAAAAATATTGAAATTTTCTTTATTCCGCGCTATTATACTCACCGTTCATAAAAAAATGTCGTAAAAAATTGAAAACACTTTACTACGCTCGCCTATTTAAGAGAAAATCCCTTATATCATACCTTTAAAAATATGCAAGATAATCAAGAAAAGATTTAAAGGATAATTCGAGGTCTGAAAAAGCTGCGTTCATCCAAATGGTGTTACCCAAAAAGAGTAGCCTTCAACAAAAAACAAACATGAAAAAGTAACAACTTTGAAGTTGGTGTTTCAGCTGGCTGCGCAACAGTCATATAAATCATGTGACAGGACCAGCTCGCTGAAAGTCCCTTTCATGTTTCCACCTTTTTCACGAGATAGCTTCTGACAAGACCATGAGTTGTTGGAAGTGGGCAGGCCACGGTGTTAAGACAACCGAGTGAACCCTACAGCTGGGAGCTAATTATATTCTTGCTGCAAGCGAAAAAAAAATTGGGTTTCCTGTGTTCTCTCAAACACCTCATTTTCATATCTAAACGAGCCTGAAGGTACATTGTGGACTGACAAATTATATGTCTGGGCACCTAGCTCGGCCAGGCCCCTTCAGCTCCTTGTTTATTGTTGGAATAAAAATTTGGTAAAACATTGACGTCCAGAATCCTTAAAAATTGAGAAAAATTAAAAAACTGAATCAAGTGTCAAAAGAATTTAAGTTTAAAAAAAATAGTCGACACCCCCCCCCCCCCCCGTGTAAATGTTTCGAGGCTCAAACTAATTTATGAATGGACTTATTGATTTTCTTGAAAATATTTGGGGGTTCAAATCCCTTCATAGCACACCGTGGTTTCAGGCCTGGTCTCACACGAGGTTTGAAATCCAGTGGTTTAACGAAATAGACCCATGCCTGGGTGCCAAGGGCGAGTGGAAAAGTAGAGTACTGATGATTAAGTTATAATCACGTCTCCTTTGATAGCCATCTATAAAAGTATAGTATCCTTATAATTTATGGAGCCATGGATATAATGATCGATAAAATAATTTCATGCTTGATGTCAATAATGACAAAATATTCACCAAGAGGTTATGATGGTCATTTTGTTGTTGTTGAAATTTTAAGAATGAAACCAATATTTGATGTTCGGTAAGATCCTATTAATATAGAAGGAATAAATCATTATCGCAGAGAAAACCAACAACCAGTTATTACACTTGCCAATACGAAGGAAAACATCGAAGAACAAATTCGTAATCCAAACGACGTCGGCTTGGGTCATCCAATGTTTGTGATGGTTTAAGATTATTGGTTCAGGGAGTCGTGGCTTAATAATTAGTGCAGACTGCACTGCACCAAGACGTACCGGCTGGAAAGACCTTTAAACTCTGCAAAAGAAAAGTCACTGGTTGACGTCAGGAAGGGCATCCGGCCAAGACACCCGTCTCTCCCAAAACCAAGTACTTCTGATAGGCATTGTCTGAGCCCAGTAACAGGGGATAATGACGTAAAAACCAAATAAAAAAAGATTATTGGTTGGAAAAACGAATCAAAATTCGTTGACAATCAGATTCGGATTTTGAAAAATCTCTTGTGGAGGGAAAAGACGACCTACTACTACCCTTGTTCTTATTTTCCTGCAAACATTCATTGACTGATTAAATTCTTTATCTGCCTTGGTTTTGTTATGAAAGTATTGCAAAATTTAATTGTTTTCCCTGCAAATTGTCATCAACAAAACAAAATTGCCGTCATCCCCATTGCCATATGCCTTGGATGCTTCAAGGCAAAAAGCTAAGAAAGGATTTAAGGGGAAAGAGCTGTGTTAAGAACTTTATCTAGTACATGACTAGGAATATTTAGGTTTGACTGGGACTGTTTTGCTACTACACAGTTAATTCCTTTACTGTTTACTGTAACGAAGAGAAGGAAATAATACAAACAGAGTTGACCAGTGATTGAATATTTATTTAAAAAACCAGTAAAACCTTTCAAATCGTCTTTTAGATTATGAGATAATGAAGAATATCGAATTAAATCTAAACGAGCCATTGAGCAATGATTATTTTCATACGATAAAAAGATTGACTTATGAAATTGAAATAAATAAAATTTACCTAGTTTTTTGTTTTCGCAGTGTTTGATACTGTTTGTTGCAGCACAAAAATATAGATGTTCAGTATATATACATTTTGTACTTAAAAATTAATAACATTGAACAGCCACAAAAACCAACAAATAAATTTGAAAATACTACCAATACAATCATTGCACTAAATGATATTTTCTAAACCATTTATTTGTATTTCGTGTCTACTTATTAATTCATTACCAATGGACAATAAATGGAGATTCTCAGTTACATCTTCTATGGGTGTGCAAAATTTTATGTATGATCTAGTCGAGAGTCAGTTTTTGTCGATCTTACTATGTTACAATGGCAGTGTCAGCTATTATTGATGACTGGGTCGTTGTAAGATATTAATTATTGCTCTAAGCACCCATTCAACTTTCTTTCGAATACATAATAAAGCATCTCACTTTAGACTATTAATTCATTTTCTTTACTTTGAGGAGCCGTGGCGTTATGGTTAGTGCAACTCCACAGTAACCAAGACGTTTCAGGTTCGATTTCACGAGCTGGTGAGGAGAATTCGGAACTTTACAAAGAAAAAAGCCATTGGTTGGCGTCAGGAAGGGCATCCAGATAAGAAATTCCTCACTGCCAAATCCAAGTCCCTCTAAAGGGCACCGTCTGAGCCCCAATTGCTGGGAGAAAATGATGTTAAAACTAAAAAAAATATCATTTTCTTTACTTTCTTTATCATTCCTGTTCATACAATAGATGGCTCCAGCTTACCCCGTCTGCATCAGATTTAAACGCTCAAGTTACTTTTTCGTGATCTCTGGTTTTCAATCGAATTGTTTTTGTTCCTCCTTTTATCTACCGTCTTGTTGTATAACATATCGAGCTATATAGGGGTAATGATATTTTGCTTTAGGAAATTGTATTGCTTTCTCGACCTTTGTATTTGAAGAAAGAAGTAAACTCATCATTTATCTACCAGATGTTCTGTATAGGCATACAGAAAATCATAAACTATTGAACCCAGTTAGTACTCGCAAGAAATTCCAGATAGCTGTCATCACTTTTTTGCGATTCTTCCCTTGTGCGTTTGTTGCAATGACCTTCCTTGATATATGCAGACTTGCAGATCTGCGTTCAGTTACCCACAACAGAAGCTCATCCTCCAAGGACCTGTACCGACGCAAATTCTTCTAAGCAAGTTGTAACCTAATTGCCACATGAATGCTGAGGCGTGACTATTCCTATATCAATGTGTGGGAATGGAGTTTTCAATTGGAATAGTTTAACTTTTTACTCTATTCATTCTGTGGTGTTTGTTCATTCATTTTGTTGTACTATAGCATTGTCATTCTGTATATAAATCGATCATTTTTGTTCATAAAACATTCATCTGTATACACATTCTTTTAGACATTCGTTTAAATATTCACTCCAATTTATCGCAACAAACACAGCATTGTTCTGGACGTACCTTCATCAGCAACACAGCAGCGTAAGTTAATGTTTAAATCATTTATGTTGTGTTACTCAATCTAATCTTAAAACCAACAGACTCATCGAATGACTTTCCACCACCATAGGTTTTCTCTTACAGATGATCTGGGAATGGTTTGTACAATTCACCCCCTCTACAAATTAGAAAAATTGAGAATTCCAACCTCTTGGTTACGGAACTTAAAAGTTTCTCATTTAACTTTTATTTGTACTAACCTTGTATAGGTTTATTTTTTGAATAGTTAACTGTTTTTAATGTTCTACTTACTAGTTATTTTCGCACAGGACGAACACTAAGAGGAGTTGCATTGTATTTTTTCCTCCAAAATGATGTTGTTGTTGTGTAAGCTGCTGGAGACAGAGTGGAAGACCACTCCGATGAGCTTGATCCGGCTTCATGAAACGAGAAACTAGCCTCCCCTCATCCCCGGACAAGTGAATATCCAGAATCTATAGTAACCCCACTCCAGTATCTATCCGTGACCAAGTACATGGGTTGGACCGGGAATATCTCTCCAAACCACAAGGGCATCGGATACGCCCATTTCCTGGTTGGTTTTTCATTTGTGAGATAGGGCCAACAGTTGCTATCCTACCACACGAGGTTTCCCGGGATTACGCCTGGGTGCCACATACTAGCAAGAGGGCACTGAAGAGCACTAGCAACCCACAAGAAAGGCAGATCGATTTGAAAAGGAACCAGAAACAATAAGCTTTCACTTATCCACCGGAGGACACAACTTCCAAAAACCTCCAAATCGACGACGAACTAGATTAGAAATCACAGGACGAGATCGATTTCTTCAATGGTACGTACGAACAGCTTGGAAAGTGAAAGCCATTCATTACTGACCAGTCAGGAGAACCTAACTGATCATCCAGGCGCCACCACCAGGAGGTTGGCTTTCGTTGACACCCGCCCCGAAATGTATATTATGACTGCTGTTCTAATGCTCTTTAGATATTAATTAAATAAAAAAGAACATTATGCTAAATTTCTGCTTCCTCCATTCAATAATTCTTTTTCGGTTTACCTTTTATTCTTGCTGCTGTTTTTCATTTCCTTGTTTCTTTACCAAATTTTCCTGAATCTAACTTTTAACGGAGGGTATAACTTCTCACAATTTGACCATAATTTGACGTTGGCTTTGTAAAGAAAAGTTACTGGCTGACATGATGTACAACATAAAATTATTATAAAATAATTTTTAAAAAGTCCAAAAAACATATGATGATTCAAATAAAAATTCCAGCCAAAAGATTCTACTCTATTCAGTTAAAGATGTTCAGCCATCTTCTCCATTGTCGAGTGAAAACAGCTTTTCAGACGTTTTAAAGAGGCAAAGTATTATTGACATATTCATGAACATTTGATTAAAATTCCACGTCATGTATCAAAACAATTATAACAATTGTTAAGCTTGTCAAATTACTAGCTTTCAAACACCAAATATAGTTTGCAATTCAGGGGAATTTAACAATTAAAATAGTCTATTATTCCATCGATGAAAAGACACACGTCAGCTTAACATTCGATAATTTTTTTTCTTTTTAAAAACAGTCAATGCAAATGGATTTTTTAAAAAACTACTCGTGTTATTCAGGGATAAACAGGAAAGTAAAATGTCAAGGTTATCAACAAAATGCGTCTTCTTCAGACAGAGTTTACAAAAGAGCTTCAGGACAGTTGTGCAAGCACTTGGCTATTTGAGTGGTGCAAAGATGGTATATATAAAAGGTGCAAAACAGGATTGGCGCTGCTACACCTGTCTTTTGTTAAAAAAAAGTATATACTTATAAACGAACACGACATGCCACAGAAAACAAACAACTACATTTTTATGCTGTGAAAGTGGAGAAAAAGCACTGAACGGATGCATAGAAAAACGGAAATAGGGTAGGTGCACGAAAATTGAATGTTGACGAGAGCAGAACAGGGAAATGGAAAAAAAAGAAAGCTTAAATCAGGGTACTTTGTAGCATAAATACGAGAGAAAACGATTGTATGGTTTCGGGGAAACCCCCTAAGTTTCGATCCAACAAAAATTTATTTTGATGATTTGTTAACGAGGATTACAAGACTAAGGTTTTCACGTCAGCCAGTCATAAAAAATCGTTTCGTACCAAAATAAAAGGACGATTAGTTCTGTGGATGAACTTCTGTTTGATACTGTACACGAAAGAACGATAAAACAATTGGAAAAAAACTCTTTCATAAAGGAGGTCAATGACAATCACAGCTTTCAGGATTACATTATTATTATTATTATTATTATTATTATTATTAATTATTATTATTATTATTATTATTATTATTATTGTAACAAATTTTCTTGGTTTTGAAATTTGGAAAAATTGAAACCAATGACAAAGGCGATGACTCTGTAATCCACCTCGACTATTGAAAGGATTATTTCAGTTAAGGTCATCGAAAAGATGGATTTGAGGAAAGCAAATCATTGTTGGGGAAAAGAGCAAGTCAGCTCTTTATCTTAAGATTACATTGCATTCTTCGACAAAAGACCTGTTCTTGAAGTTTACAATGCAAAGTATTTTGATATGATTCTAAATTTTTAGATAAATCAGCTTCAGTGTTTAAGATCAAATTAGAAAACAAAACAAAAAGACTTGTTCAGTTCCTTCGAATCGAGAATCAATGATAACTCTATACTGTTACATAAACCAGGCTATACGTACCTTGAGCCTTACAACTACAGGCTTACATAAACCTATTGAGCTATACCCTATCGATCTTAATCCATCTATCTACTATCTGTCTACCCATTTGTCTGTCTATATCTTTTTTTATATCAGTTAAATTAGCCTGTGAATATGTTTCTCCTCCATCATCTTTCCTGTTTCTCATCTAAACCTTGGCAATCTGGCAATCGGCAATCGGCAATCGGCAATCGAATTTATAGATATCCTAGCTTACACTCAATTTGATGTATTTATTTACACGAGGCATCTTTTTGTCACGATATTCCCACAATTCCCGATGTCTTAATTTCTTGCTTTCCAATTTTCGTATATCAATTAGTCAAACCTTAGCAACCTTTTCTCATAAAAACATGAGATTATTAAACTGATTAAAAGATATTATAAAACATATGGTTATCTGTCTTCCGATTAAAAATACTGTCCAGATTTCAAATAAAAAGTAGTCTCATTGTCTGTATTTTCAAAATTCAGATTAAATATTTACGTTCCAAGGACATGAAATATGAATGTTGTGATGACCCTTTCAACTTGGAATCAGTGGGAGGCCCACCTTTTGATAAGCAAAGTGTGTTTTCCTAATTATATTCTTGTATTCGTGTGTATTTAAGTATATCTATTATATATATATATATATACATATACATACCAGGATATACTCTTAATTCAACTGTCAACTTCGTTCAACAATGTTTCTCTGACAAGTCTCTTTCTATCCCATCTTTTGTCAAAAACAAAGAAAGACCTGAATACAAAAACACACGTTACATTAGGGTAGGTATTTGGAGTCTCCAACATGTTCATGTACTATGAAGACCTATTATTAAGCTATTAAAGCTATAAACATTTTCTGACTTTCCCATTGGTCTTTTCATTTGTTCTCGAAGCATTCTCTCATTCTAAAAAATGGAATGCACAGCACAATTCAGAATTGCAGTGCTTGTATTTTGTGAGAAATCCATAATCTGACTGTCCCCGGGAAAGAGAGCACATCCATGGAGAGATTTATTACAACAAGGAGCAGCAGTTGAATAAGATTTTGATTTATCAAATTCAAAATAAATGTGTAAACTTGATCCAAGACATCAAGATGATATTAGGGTTCATCTGTCAAGGTGAATGGATGGAAGATATATAGAGATTCAAGATGGCCTCAGGTGTAAGGTAATCTTTAGCTTGCAAAGAACCAAATTTCTTCAGAAGCAGACTTACTGGAGGGAGATAAGGACTCAGCTTTCTGTTGAATGGCATGAGGTGCGTTATTGGCACACTGAAAGAAACCACCCAACCATTTTATGACAGCCGGAAGGTTAAACTCTTCATCAGCATATATGCTGATGAACTGATGCAAATTACCAAGAAGATCATATATCTAGGGCTCAGTGCCAGAACCCAGTATCCAGCATTTTTGGCGTTTTTCACTTTTTGGTGTCAGATTATAGATACTGCCATTGTCTTTCGTGTGAACAATGTATTTAGTCCAGTAACCAAAATTTATTGATTTCTTGATTAAAACCGAAATCAAGTACTGAATTTTGCGTATAAGTCACTCCAGGCAAAACGCTTAAAACGTTCTCCTGTAAAATTAGCCAAAAACAAGATTCTTGGTTCTGGCACTGAACCCTCGATAAGTAAAAAAGGAAGCAATAATGCCTTGATGAACACCAATATTTATCTAATACTCATCAGATGTAATTTTATTCAGTGTGGCACGCATTTTACGATCTGAGAGAGAGAACTGGGTGATAATAAATACCCATTTGCAAACCCATAACACGAAAGCTTGTGAAGCAACCCAGCGTGTCAAACCTTATGAAATGCCTTGAACATGTTCAGAGCTATAGCACATTTTCATCAGGCGTAAGCTTAAACCTGCAGATACCTTCGGTGATAACAGTCAGAAGGTCATCAGTAGAGCGAGAGCCTTTAAATTTGTAAAGAACGTTAACAAAGGGGCCTACTTTCACCAAGAATTTTACCAAAGCATTGTTTATAAGTCATCCAAAAACCTGATTAATGACAGAAAGTAGATGTACAGGTCGATACTTGCCAGAAGCAATCGGGTCACCTGAATTCTTGAAAACAGAGACAACATTAAAACTTCCAGGAAGATGGAGAACAAGACTCCAAAAGGCAGTGATTGAACAATTTGGACAGAAAAGATAGTTCAGAAGTACATTCTTTCAAGACAAATACTGGAATTCAATCTAGATCAGAAGCTTTAGATTGATTTAGCCCATATATAACCTTTGCAATCAATCCTATATTTATGATGACAGAGTCCAAATTTTGATCTGTTTCTGAAGGAAAAGCAGGCAAAGAAACACCAGTGTTCTTACTAGAAAAGATAGTAGAAAGCAATCTACCAAAGAGTTCGAGTGATTGTTTAGAGGAGATAAAAAATCAAACACCGTAAAAATAGGAAGAATAATTGAATTGCCAAAATACAAAATACTGTTGTAAATTTACCAGAAATCTCGACTTTTTTTTTGAAAAAAATAGATTCAAAAACTTGCTCGGAGTAGAGAGAGATAATGGATAAAAAATCTCCCTTTTATATGCATTGCTAGCCGCACGTCTGAAAGAAACATGAGATTCATTACTTTCGTCATGTTAAAGCTCAACAGTGAAATCACTGCAATAACCAATCGGAGAAGGACAATAACCATTGAACCATGGGTGAGAATGAAGTTTGACATTGTAACTATCAATAGGTAATAATGTTTCTATACCAAGTTGTAAACATTCTGTGAATTCAATTGTACCATGAGAAGCGGATTTACTAAAAATGGAATCCCAAGGAATATCACCAAGAAACTGAAGAAGCCAGAGAGTCAGCCTGACCAAAGCCTTATGAAGACGTGGCTTGTCAAAATAGTTTGAAACACTTCTCTCAGCCTCTACAGTGACAACAACATGATCAGAAGATCCAAAAAGAGGTAAAGATAAAACTGTAGAGTTTTCAGGAGCATAAGTCAAAAAGCGATCTAAAGGATAACCTTCTCCGCAGTCTGAATCAGGAGACCTTGCTTGAAAAAGACAAGCAATACAAGATCATAGGCAGGATAGAAGTTGTATGTAAGTTCTCCAGGTCTGTCAGTCCCATTAGAATAACTCAACCAGGTAAGGTAATGACTTGAAGTCACCCCAAAAATGTTAGCAATGTGATGCTTATTTGGAGCCTTAATCAATGGAGTCTTGAACTGTCTCAATAAATGAGCACCTATCGGGAGAGGAAGGTTGATGCAAAAAGTGGATATTATCTTGAGGAAGAGCCAATTATAAAGGACATGAAAGGTTTACCTTAAGATGCAAGTTCATGTGCTCTAACAGCTGAAAGATCCTGGCGACCACAGGAAGCAAGACTATGAAGATGAGTGGTATATACTACTCAAAAGAAAGATAAATAACCATCAACATGAAGATCCCTATTACTTACACTGTCATCGAGGCTTGTCTCAAAAAGCACAAAAATACGAGGAAAGTCATAACGAAGAAAAGCAATACTGAAAGGTAAGAGAGAATATTTTCTGAAGATGACGGGTTTTTCTTGATCTTTGTAGGACCAGTACTACACCATGACGAGTCTACACTCTCGGGTGAGAAGTCAGTCTTGGCTTCGGAGATTCTTCTCGATCTCTGACAACTGAATGTTTTCCGGGCACTGGGAGTGGAGGGGGGGGGGGGCATTCTTTTAATTAAAACTGTTATAAAAAAAAGTCGAAAATGGAACTAGCTGCCTAAAGCCATTACTTAGATGCATACCATCAGTATGTCGATTAATTAAACCCTATGATGATGGGGCAGGTTTAAATGGAGGGAAAACCGACACTGTTTACCAAAGAGTGCTCTCAAAAAAGACGGATGGTGGTAAAGAAGTGATACTACCAACAATGTTTTTATTAAGATACCACTTTTAAAAGGGTTGACAATCAAGGGTAAAATAAGTCCTCCTCCGTATCAGACAGACTTAACACCGCTAGACGTCAATCTTATACTTAACGGTCCCGGGAAAGGAACCATTAGCAAGAGAACGATAACAAGAAAAATTTCAGTGGAAGAAAGAAACCACAATTTCATCAAATATAAGGTTAGTTTCCTTTTGCTTATTTTTCATATTTTAGCACAAGATCTCCCTTGGCATGTCAAAATATACTTTTTTATTCATTCCTAAATGTGAGATAAAGAGAAGAAACAGCTACAAAAAGCAATGGAAGGAGATAAGGGAGCAAACAGAGCAATACTAGTCAATTAAGTGAAATTTAGTTTCATGGTCTTGGTAAGTATTCTGGTTTTTTTTAAGTTCTCGACTTACCTTGATAACTCCAATTATAGAAATTGTCTTTACTAGATTTAGATTAGACATCAAAATCAATTACAATTTTCAAAATTGAAAAGAAGGTACAAAGTGAAACTTAGCTCCAACTGTAACTTAATTAAAATCCAAACGAAAAAGTGCCGATTGTTTTCAAATGCCTTTGACTTAGGATAATTTCACTATTTTCTAAACTATCTACCCATTTTTATGATGTGGTAATGTTTCATTTCATCAACTTTATAGCTCGGTGGTTTTCCAAAATTTCCCTTCCATCTCTCCTGAAATGTCCCTGTGGTAGCTATCACATTCTCATTCCCATTTACATCTTGACCTGCTGTATACCTTTTGATGCTCAATCTCTATATCTTTCCATCCTATAAAATTCCTTCCATCGTCTTATGTTTCTAGTCTTTTATACAGTTTATAATAAGCAAACTCCTTTGCCTTCGTAGCTGCTTTCTTTGCCTTCTTCCTTTTTTCATAAACACTATCTTGTTCCTCCTTCTCTTGTCCCCAATGTCATTCCCGCACCTTCTTAGCCGTTCTTCTCGGTATACCAGTTGTTCTATTCTACTCATCAAGAAACCTGTCCTCTTCTCCTAAAATTCTGATCATCACGTCGCTAAATTCTTCCTGATTCGTCAATTTTCTGATCTTATCATCATTAATCTTTTGTGATGGCGGAACTAAAGGACAAGTCTATTTTCTTGCTTACATTTACTACTATTTGCTGTAATTGTAATTTAATAGTTAAGTAAATCTGTTTTTGTCAACCAGATGGAAATATTATTACTTTAAATGCAGAAACTGGAACAAACTATAATTTTTGTTTGTCATCTTTGTATCATTGTAGATAAAAACCCCTGGTTTCATGGATATAAAAAAATGTTTATGTTTCCTTTTGCTTTCTTGTTTATAGAGATGTTGAGCCTCACTCTTACTCCATTAGCAGCGAGATCAATCTTTTTGTTACCAGAAAGGTCTGAGACTATTCCATCAGGATATACATGAACTACAAGGAAAATATGATGGACTTCGAGCTTTACTTATTAATAAAACTTAAACATTTTTGGTATAATAAAGCTCTGTATCCTCCTAAATATTACAACAAACTTTGATATTCTGAGGTATAAATTACCAGATAAAATCGGAAGTGTGGACTGGGAGGAGAGGTTGGGATGCATGTTTGGGATGGAGTAGAATTTTTTGGTCAGAAATCAGCTGGAGGATGATGAAATTGGAGGTTTCTTAATCAAAATTCAACAACAAGAGCATAAAAAGGCAAAATCTTTTAACGTTGCTGTCGTTTACAAGCCAAGTTTTTAAAAAATGCTGAAAATAATAACAAAATAAACAATTAAGATCTTGACATAGACTTTCTGTAGAAAAGTCACTTTTGAATGATAAAGGGCGTTTTTAAGTCTGTGTTTCAAGCAATTAGTACAAATACGAAAACTTATCACTGCAGCTTCTTCAACACCAATCGCCATTGTTTTAACTAATAGCCCGATTAACATAACTAGTGTATCCTTGCAGAGACAGCAGATGGAAATGCTCCCTTTAATACAAAACTTGTTAAGCAAAAAACAATCACCGTAGCTTACCCCTTACATCCAGTACGAAATGAACACTCGAGATACCCCCTTGGTTAAAGTCCGAAAATCAAATGAAGATTCAAGTTGACTAGCCTATAAACCAAACAAAACTTTGTCAAAAACAAAATCAGACTATTCAAAGTTCCTAAAATACTATTCCACTTTCAGTCAGTTTTCCACACTGAGGTCTTCAGGCAACTTAAGAAACTTAAACATGAATGTGCAACAGGATTAGAAAACGTACTAACACCAGATCTAAAATACACTGTTTACCTTAATACAAAGCTGCTAATGCAAGTCATTAGGAGTTGAGATATAACCCCAGAATCATTCTAGATTATTTGAAAGAGGAAATAATTTCTCTAATTTTCAAATCTTCTGCCTACAGATTTAATATCTGATAAGTATATCACCACCCATATCAAAAGTGATTTAAAATTGCGTCCACAGTCAAGCCTTGACGTATTTTGAGATTGCAAATCTTCTCTTCAATTATCAGTTTTGTGTTCATAGAAAACGATCGACGTAATAAACAACTGAATATTTCATGGACCAAGTCAGAAAGTCTATGGATGAAGGTCGGTGAGCGAGAGCTATTGGCATAGATTTTAGCAGACCTTTTGACACCGTAAGACACGCTGCTATAATCGACAAATTGCCTCTCTTTGGAATAACAAATACTACGCAACAATATATATGCAGCTACTTTATCAGTCCCGAAATGCAATTACAGTACAAGGGAACACATCATCAACACAAGCATTCCCTCATGGTAACCCTTAAAAGTCTAGTGTCGAGCCACTCCTGTTCATATTACATTCAATGACTCTATCAATGTACATTTAAATGGAAAGACAATCTTATATGTGGATGAAATATATGCAACCGTTAAAAGTACAAAACTAGTCTTGACTTGCTGAATCAGTAAACATTCGGAATCAACAGTTACTGGTAGCAACCGTTGAGTATTTTCAATTAACCAAAACTCAAATAAAGGATCAGAAGCTGATATACCATAAAGTACAGTTTCAACGCTCGTGTTTAAATAAGCCTACCGTCCAAACAACCATCCTTTTATCTGGAATTATAAGTAACCGCCTGATTCTAGTTGACAAAAGGTGATATTAATTTTATAGGTAGGAGCTTTTCCAGATATTGTTTTTCTAATTAAGTTACACAAAAAAAGAAGAAGAAAAAAAGGCTGCATGGATTTACTTTATGAAAAATTTAAAGGATAAAAAAGAAAGCGAAGAACAGTTGTCGTTTGCTCTGCACCAATGTTCAGAAAGTGGTTCCCAAGAATAATCTGATAATGAACAAATCCTATGTTTTAGGAAACTGTACGTGAATTTTTTATCTTGTGGTTGCAGGGTGCTGAATGATGGTTTTCTCGAATTTCCAAAGTTTATGAAACCAAATAATGCCTCTAATTTTTTCAAAAGTGTTGCAATCTCCTTTGTTAAAAAATACAGAATCAAACTTGGAAGAGCTCATAGAAAAACACAACAATGTAACGATTCCTGTCCAGCAAATCTAATGAGATAGGAGCATTCGTTGGTACAGAGTTTGGTAAAATCAGGGTCCAAACGAACCACTGACGATAAAAAGTGTGTCAAACTTTCCTCTGAGAAAAACCCCAATGTGGACCAATTGATCTAGGCTTTTTCAACTCCTAAAAGTTAGATTGGAAAGCAACAGTAAGGATGAAGTAGAAGCATGATAGAAGCATCTTTCAAACTTGCTGTGCAATACTCGACCTGAAATTGACGCGAACACAATATTAGGATCAATTGAAACCACATGCTTCTAGGCTAATTAGTCACTACCACCGCGTACTATCTTCAAAAAGTGAAATGAGAAGTTTACTCATAAATATTCCAGTCTTCAGTGATCTCCCAAAATCTATGTGTGAAGACTTTGCAGCGTTAGTGCTCCAAAGCAATTATTATTTTAGTTTTTAGCTTAAATGTAAATTTTTTTAAAAGCTAATCTTTTCTTAACTTATTTCTATATTGACTTTCTTTATTGATACATCTTAAGTGGAAGTAAACTAGGATAAGACTCATATCGATGGATGTTTATTTTTCAAATATTACTTAAGTGTATTTTCCTGTTTAAGTATTCTATAATAATGATAAAATTGATAATAATGATGATAATAATAATAATAATAATAATAATAATAATAATAATAATAATAATATGCCCTTTGGCATACATAACAATATGGCTCTTTTTGCCTGTGCGTTGTTGCTTTTGTCACCGAACAGGGCAATAACAAATATCCAATCTGTATTCAATGCTGCAATACCAGACTTAGTGCTAGTACTAAGACATCTCTCCATGTATTGTCAGCTATCAGGCTAGGAGTGGGAAGTGCTGTAGTCATGAGTTGTTGTCATACAACAACAACCACTTGAGCAATGTGCCTTTCCTCACTGGTTGTGAGGCGCCACTTGCAAGGTTCAAGTGATGTTTCCATTTTTATTTGGTTATTTTATCTCACTCTTGTGGCTACAGTACATGTGCCTGCATTCAACTTTCCTGGCTTGTTGTTGGGCGCTGAATGTGGGTTTTTCACCCATCCATCACTAGATGGTGTGTAACCACTCGATAATAATAATAAT
>RDPX01000010.1:4329147-4363253 GCA_003991215.1 Morbakka virulenta
AAAGTAGAAAAGTATCAAGATCTGAAAAGAGAAATAAAAAGACTGTGGAAACTGAAGAAAGTAGAAGTTGTCCCTATTGCTATTGGAGCTCTGGGATCTGTGACCAAAGGATTTAAAAAGTGGGTTGAAAAGCTTGGGATTCACTGTAACTTAGGAGTACTTCAAAAGACAACGTTGTTGGGAACAGCCAGGATTTTGCGAAAAGTACTGGAGTTTTGAGAAAGAAAATGCTGGTAGCCCATGGTCATTTGTTATGACCCGCCTGTCAGCATAGAACTCGGCAATAAAAACAGCCAGACACAAAATGTGAAAAAAGATGATAATAATAATAATAATATGCCCTTTGGCATACATAACAATATGGCTCTTTTTGCCTGTGCGTTGTTGCTTTTGTCACCGAACAGGGCAATAACAAATATCCAATCTGTATTCAATGCTGCAATACCAGACTTAGTGCTAGTACTAAGACATCTCTCCATGTATTGTCAGCTATCAAGCTAGGAGTGGGGAGTGCTGTGGTCATGAGTTGTTGTCATACAACAACAACCACTTGAGCAATGTGCCTTTCCTCACTGGTTGTGAGGCGCCACTTGCAAGGTTCAAGTGATGTTTCCATTTTTATTTGGTTATTTTATCTCACTCTTGTGGCTACAGTACATGTGCCTGCATTCAACTTTCCTGGCTTATTGTTGGGCGCTGAATGTGGGGTTTTCACCCATCCATCACTAGATGGTGTGTAACCACTCGATAATAATAATGATAATAATAATATAATGGCAAGAGTTGAAAGCCAAAGGTGCTTGCTCCATTTTCCCCCATATAAAGAACCAAGAACAATATACACCATAAATTAATAATGTAAAAATTCTGCTTACTTTACTTTCTTATCTTCACGTATCTCATGCAGTCAAATTACCAAAAACCATTAAAATAAACAAAATGTTTCCAAATTTTTCTTTTTGCCTATCTTCCCATCAGTACAGTTTCTACTTTTTAATTAAACATGTTGTATGTAGTTAACAATTTGTCATGGAAAAAGAGATTTTTGACATCTATACACTAACAATATTTAACTTAGATGTAAGAGCTTTATCATGTCATGAGCCGTAAGCTTTTTCAGAGCTACCTTTCGAGAGATACTTCTCCCACTGTAAACCTGACGATGGGAGAAGTATCTCTCGAAAGGTAACTGAAAAAGCTTACTGCTCATGACATGATAAAGCTCTTACATCTATGGCTTCCTCTGAGTCCATAAAGTTTAGAATTTTCAAGAATATTTAACTTATTACGTATTAGGATTTTCTTCTCTTTGTATTACAATTTCCTGGTATAAAGATATTGTAACTGGTTAAATGGCTTCATAAAATGCTTAACAATGTTTAACTAGAAACATCTGGTGTCTAATATTCTCTTAAAATACTTTGAAGTAAGTTTACTGTCTTGGACTCTATCCAAGTGGTCTTCTGTGGACAGCACGAGAAATTAATTGTACCTTATCAATAGCTTTATTGTTAATGATAAAGAACTGGCAAAGCGTTGACGTCAATTGGCACGGTTGTTTGAGTTGGCATCTGTTATTTTGAACTGTATTGTTTAGACTGTTTTAAGGTCAGGGATTTGATTGCCAAGAGATGGTAGTATAACAAAAGAAGCTTTATGCGTAAATATAATTGGATTTCTTTTGAGGATTTCATTTTGATCTTTAATTCTTGTCGCTTTGTGAAATGTTTTTCAATAACTTGTTATCTTTAATGCTTTCTTTAACCAAAATTTCCATGTCACACTTAAAATATCTTTTTTATTGAGAAGGTTAGAATTTTTATCTTCCTTTTATTCTAGAAACTACTAAAATAAAAATTATCAAAATTGATACTCTGTATTTCCAATGCCTTTCAAGAGCTACAAGTAGGAGCTGACTATATATACCCATTGGAGGTATACAAAACACGACATCGCAAACACTGATGTAGTCCTATAGATGTAAACACAGTATACAAATAGTAATTTTTATTCTATAGAGCACAAAAGTTAGCGGAGATGCTAATAAGTGATGAAAACTAATTTTGTAGTGAAGTCTGTTGTTTGAAGTTTATGACAATGTATTAGCTGTTGTACGTTTAATACCTACTATTGCCAGTAAATGTGCAGTCGGGTACATCTAAGCGAATTCTGGGAAAAGTAGAATAACAGAATACAGAGGATGTGTGTGTGTGTGTGTGTGTGTGTGTGTGTGTGTGTAGATAGACTTTGAATGTAAACAGAAGGTGAAACACCCAAGAAAAATTACAAATTGCAATTATGAAAAAAGACTACAAGATCGATCAAATTAGCTATCGACTCGCATTCTTTACCAGATCCTTTTTGCAATAATACCTTCACTCGAGGGTACCTTTTTTTACCCCCCGGACCGGTATTAAGTTTCGTACACTACAAGGAATAATGTGTTTATTTGAGCTGTTTTTTATTAGGTTCACTGTTTTGAAAATTCTGAACTTTATGGACTCAGAGGAAGCCATGGATGTAAGAGCTTTATCATGTCATGAGTCATAAGCTTTTTCCGAGCTACGTTTCGAGAGATACTTCTCTCATCGTCAGGCTACAGAAATGATTAGATACGGTTATGTTATACTTTGGTAGTGCGGACGTGGGTGTAGACAGGCCTGTTGTTGTTTCGGGAAGTGGCGGCATGGCTATGTTGTGTTTGTTGTGTTTCTTTCTTCAGTGCTGGAAGCCATATTACTGGAAGGGTGTAGGATATACTGTTGATGTGATTGCTGCATTGCAAGGAATGGATTGTTTCTTTTATTTTTCTTGTTGTTGTGTTGAGAAGACGAGCCCTCCACCAACGCAACATTCAAGGCTCCTTCTTCACTACATCTACCTAAAGGAAGATCCTCTCAAAACCAAAAGACCCAGTCCCACTTGAGGAAAGGAACAACATAGTTTACAGACTACAATGTAAGGACTGTTCTGTAATTCCAGTAATATCCCAGTAATAAGCTCTTACATCTATAGGTTCACTGTTTGTTTAGCAGTAAACTCTCCATTGTTAGGCACTAGACATTGCATTTATGTTACACCAACTCCCCTGAACGTTTTTTTCATACAGTACCAGTTGTTGCAAAACATAAATTATCCACTCAAAAGTTGTCAAGGCAAAAGTTGAAAGCATAATAACAGCTTCTCGCTTCATTTTCTAGAAATCTGTAAACTTGTCCAAAGACGAACAAAAATTAGGATGTAAAGATGTTGCAAGCTAGGGGAGGGTACCAGACTCCAGCGTAATGTCGGCGGTGCCCTGATTGCAGTGCAAGAAAAATCATAATTGTCGATAAAAGAACTCTTACCTTTTCTTTTATAACAAAGAAAAGTCTTTAATGTGTTTTTGCAGAAAGGAAAGGAACTATATCAAACAGTTTGTTTCGAGAAAGGTGTTCGCAGAAGTAGATAACAATTAGCTTCTGCTACGAAGGGGCCATAATAAAAATAAGGTCTTCATGATCTGTATTATGCTACCCCTGCCACCGTTTCTCTAGATTACCGTCCCGCCTGTTTGTTTCGTTCTTTTTTGTTTCTGTTTAGTCTTATTTTTTAACTATTTTGGATAACATCATGTATTAGGTTTTTANAGCATAATAACAGCTTCTCGCTTCATTTTCTAGAAATCTGTAAACTTGTCCAAAGACGAACAAAAATTAGGATGTAAAGATGTTGCAAGCTAGGGGAGGGTACCAGACTCCAGCGTAATGTCGGCGGTGCCCTGATTGCAGTGCAAGAAAAATCATAATTGTCGATAAAAGAACTCTTACCTTTTCTTTTATAACAAAGAAAAGTCTTTAATGTGTTTTTGCAGAAAGGAAAGGAACTATATCAAACAGTTTGTTTCGAGAAAGGTGTTCGCAGAAGAAGATAACAATTAGCTTCTGCTACGAATAACTATCTCAAAACTATTTTGAGCAAATATCTCTGACTTTACTTTAGAAAAAGACTTTCTCTATGGTTACAGCTTTGGGAAATACTAACTGTAGTTTCGGCAATAGAAAAATTTGGATTTACAAACGAGAGTTCCAGAAACTTTTGAGAAACTGAAATTAGCAAACAATTTTCTTTCCGGTGGCTTATGCCTTCTGGTTAAGTGCAGACTTTACGGCGATAATACTACTATGTTCGCAGTCTTAATGTATTTTCAAACAAGCAGGGTTTATTGATTCAATTATTGCTCTCTAAAAGTAAAAACCAATCAAAGCATTTTGCAGAAATAGGTATTCCAGCCCTAATAAAGTGTGTTTTTAGGAGCTGCGGCCTTAACCCCCCACCGCCACCCCCACCCCCCAAAAAAAATTGGGACAAGAAGAGACTACAATAAATTATTTCACAACCAAAAAGGTAAAAGCGGGCTCAGACCTTTCTAATGATCAAAACTCACTGCTAACCTGGGATGAATTTACGGTCAAAACACTAATGCTGTTAAGAAACGTCTTTCTGAATTGAACGTTGTTACAGGGAATGCTTAAAAACACTTAATACGCTTTCTCCAGCCTCCCGATATAACAAGAAATACAACCTCTAAGAATATCGAAGAAAGGAATTCAGTAACTACCTCACTTTAACAATTTTGAAAGAGGTACGTAAAGACCCTGGTCTAGATAAAACGACCTTCCAAATCAATTTGAGATGAATAAAATTAAAACCCATCTACTTCTACTTTGAAACTTTAATTTAAAAAAAGTTTGAAACAGAAGTCAGTGAACAGATAATCATAGTCGGGTTTAGATCAACCGGTATCATCGAGGGCATGAAAAAGACAAGGATTGGAGAGCCTTTCTTACTTGACTCATACCAAAAACACTTTAAAACGATTGTACCTAACTATTTCAACTGGGTTTGTTGTAAAAAAATAGCATTGAATAAATGTTCCATGTCTTTTATATGATCTGTTGGACTTAATTTGTACAGTTTTTCCAAAGCTAAGTTTATACACGATTTTTGGATATTGAATTTGGAGGAATGTAAAATAAAAAAGGGAATGACCTATCAAAATTATTAAGGAAAAAAGTTCAATAACACAGTACTTGTTGCACTGCAGTGGTCTCCTGGTCTTGTTTGATTGATTGGGTGGATGGGTGGGTGGGGGTGCACTTCAAGTCCCTTCAGAAGAAAAGCACTAAGCTCCAAGCCCCAAGAAATCTGAATACCGTTTGTGTGGAAAAGTTGTTGACGCCAACAACTGGAAGGGATATCTTTCATTGTTTTAAACATTTATGTGTGTGATAGTTGTAGTTCGGCCAAAATTATGGATTTCTTACAGGCCGAAATAGAAAGGAAGCGCAAACAGTTGGACTCTAATGAAGTTACAAGTAACAAAAAGTATTTTAAACGTGGGGAATTAGTCAAACAGCAAGCAGAAGAATATCGTAAACGACAAGAGGAAAGGCAAAAACAGACAACGTCTAGTAGTTTTAACGCAGATGAAAACGAGTTCTTAAGAAGTTTGCAGTCAGGTGGAAAAGACGGGGATGAAAAGGATAAGGAAAGGCATATTCCAAGAGAAGATGTTATTCGAAGGTGAGTGTAACACAGGACAATGTCAATGATGGCCCAAAATGTTTTTATGAGATCTCTCTTGCAATCCTTGTTGTGCAATGTAATTGTGTTAATCTTACAAACAATTAGGTGATTCCAGATAAAGTAAGTACGGCAGCCTTCGCTAGCTTATAAAGATAAATGCAATAATTTTTGCAATAATTTTTCAACGTAATTATAAAACATAACCTTTTTGAGGCCACGGAGGGTTGGTATGGGCCTAGTGCCCTTCTCAGTAAACCAAAATACTGCAGAAACTAGCAGCACTCGAGCAATCTGGGTATGCAGTAGTTGTTGTTAAGCTTGGAAAAGGGATGCCGGCATGACGGTTGTGCCGGATCAAGGCCCACAGGAGGCCCATTGCCTAGCGAGTATATGGCAACCCCCATAACAAGTCTTAACGTGAATAAGAGGAATAAATGTTAGAACAATATTTACAACAGGGATGAGCCTTACAGAAGTAAGGTAGGTAAAGAGCTATAAGTTAAATTTGTTATTGTTGGAATTACAGTGGATGCTAGAGAGAGAGAGAGAGGCAGAAAAGAAGACTAAAACAATGTGGAAATAAAAGTTGAAAGTGAAAAGATGGACCAGAGACCACGATTTAGTGAGGTTAAAGCGACCTGACACAACTGAAGTCTTATAAAAAAGTTGACATTTAAACTGCATAACGAGGGGACCAGGTATATAAATATTTATTGAGATTGTTCATTCATTTTCATTTGCACTGCTGGACTGTAAGACCCCTAAAACAACAATAGTACAAAGGATGTATGATGAGATATTTGGTGTTAATGAAATGAAAGGCCTTTGTTACAGAGTGTTGGATGAAACTGAATAAAGTTATTTGTCACAAAACAGAGAAGTATGAGTTCCAAGAAAGGTAAAAACATGACAAATACATTTAAAAACACAGCTGTGGAATGAACAGACAATCACGCAGGGAGACAGCAGCATCAAGAGGTAGCTTTCTCAAAAAAAAAGGAATTAATTTAGCTCATCTTTTATTTTGGTTGGAAGTATATACCCTAAATTTGATACCGTATTAGACCTTTCATCTTTCCATAGCAAACCTTAACAATAATCCATATTATAAAGAACCACGATTGTACTTATGGTGCAAGGGTTCAACAGGGGCAGCAAAGCAAAAATCAATAATCTAAATTGTGATGCATCCTCCTTGATATTAGATATTGTTGACAAACTAGGGACCCAATTTTGAAAATATATTGAAAGAGGGCATCCACAAAGTGTACTATGTAAATATTAAACTGTCCAGTGTTAGACCAACCTAGACCTCCTCCCCAATATGTAGTTAAACAATATAGAATGACAAAAATAAGCATGGATTTAGGCAAGTAGCTGATCCACCACCTCCCCACTTTTAAAATTAATATACTTACTGATGTACACAAATCTTGTATTACATAACTACAGAGGTGAAGAAAGTACCCACAGTAAGCCATTTTTGCCATGCTGTTTAACACCATTGAGATTACAAACTCCCCTAAAAGCATTATGATTTAATTAAGTGGACCCTTAACTGCATCAGTATTGTTTCCTAGCATCTTGTTTGTTATCATTTAGTACAATTTTAAATGTTTCATAAGATACAGTAACCTGTTTTTAGAATTTCTAGTTGTATGCTTTTCAGATAGCCATTTATTCTCTGTCACCAATCAACATGAACAAAACATGCTGGGGGTATATCCTAATTGTTTGAGTGTTCTTTCAATGTGCTTTGCAAGACCTTAGCTTGTTTTTAGGTCAGTTCAGGTTGTTTCAGATTTTTTTTAACTTTTTATAAGTTATGGAGTGAAGACTGAAGAACAACTATGAAAAATGGTAAAAAAATGGAGCTGAAAACAAGGGTGAAGGCCCTTTGTCTTAGATTGAGTGAAAAGCAGTAAGTTTCAAATTCCAATTTTTGGTTTTAAATATAATGCCCACAATATAGAATTGCACCCAAGTTGTGAAGATTTTCTGAGTCTTCGTTGTCAGGTAGCAGGATCATTTTAGGTTTTGTCATCTTCAATGCAAGGCAGGGTATAGCATCAGGTGCTTTATATTTGATGCCTGAAATTGAAGCCATAAAGTCTTTTACCTGATGTTCCATGGTCTTTGATTCTCAATGTCATTTGGTGATCTGCCCCCAGATATATTTAAGAGGATTTTATGTATGACTGCAACAATTAATTTTCATCCCAAAGTAAAGAAGCAAGCTTTATGGAGACTGACCAGTACAGAAAAGGTTTCTTCCTCAACAGGGATAAAATTCAATCACCTTTATGGGTAAATTAATTTATCACATATTTAAACTCCTCCCATGATATTATCGTTGACCACTTGTTTTGAGTCATTAAATAGTTGATTGAGTTCTTCATTCTACTAGGAAGGAGCATTCAGTTTGAATAGCTGTTGAAATGGTAGCATCTACTTAGCTGATGTGAAGGCATAAGTACTTTATTAAATAACCCAATCAAAAAATGAACATCAGTCATGTTTTTTTGGTGTAAGGAAGCACTGTTGCACACAGAGTTATTTTCTTGATGGCTATGCACAATCTGATTTGATTTCAATTCCAGCAAAATTGGCAGTATCCTGACCAAAAACGATTCCAGTATGTCACACTATTCTTACTGCACATGTTCATTGATTCACTGACTGCCAGAAACTCATCAATATTATCAGCACACAACAGAGCATCATCTACACATTTAGTTTTAAAAGGATCATTGAAAACAATTTTGTCAAAACACCATGTGTATCCATTAACAGAGCCAATGTGACCTTGTAGAATTGACCTTTATTTATATCTGCCCCATGGTGTGATGAAAGTTGTCAATTTGTTGATCATCTGGGTGCTTTGAAGCACTGTGTTACCCACTGCAGCAGTCAAGCACAGACTTGTTCTTTCCATGGGGGATTATGCATCCCTTACAGAATTCACATTGGGTGGTTGAAGATTGACTGTAAGCCTGGGCATTCCATTCTCCTTAGTACAAACTACCACTTGAAAGCACCAGGTTACAGGTTTACAGAGTAGCACAGCTTTTATCACCCCTAAATGAATATCTTGATCTATACCTGTATTTGTGTTTTCATGCCAATGGAGAGGTACTGGTATCAGTTTACACTGAGACAATGATTCTTTCCCCACTGACAATATACATGGTGCTAGTGGCCTTAGGTGAAAGAGATCTTACTTTCACTAGTTAAATTTCCTCCAGCTATATCTTAGCAATGAAGCATTGGGAATGCAAAGTATGAAGCTGTTCCATTTGACATACTTTGTTTTCCAATAGTGGCTAAAATGTTGACCTTCTGAGTCTTGCTTCATTAAACATAGGAGGAATACAGTATCAAACCACACTCTGTTTATGGTAACATACCTGCGACACTAAGAGTTTGCCAAGAGAGCATTTTACTTCTTCTTTTTTACAAATGGATATAGAAACCAAAATGTCAGAATCAAGGAACCCTGAGTTTTGATGTTTAATTTTTTTTACAAGTTTGCAAAAATTTTCATGATATGAGCAACAACATACAGAGTGGTAATTTTAAGAGACTGGTAACACATTTAGGGAATGCATACTTAAAATGAAGTTTTTTCCAGTATTAAGGTCAGCATGAATGATATCTTTGAATTGTTAATAACTTTTCATGTAATACTGATCAATACTCATTTTGAAAGTCATTGTTTCGGGTAATTTTTTTAATGCAGCTAAGTTTTCTCTACCCAAAAGGTTTTGTGAACACATCACATCACTTTCTTATAAGTTTTATCATGTTTGCCAAGCTTTAAAAGCTCTGATTTGGAACTACCATTGACATCACAAAATGGAAGAAAAGTGTGTGACCATTGCATGATTATAGGTAATTTCTTTCTAGAACTGGATGGCAAAGCAGCCAATGCTTTTTTCATTCCCATACCACAAGGTTGTCTATTAGGGAAAACTGATAATTGTGAAAATGGTAATGGACTCATGGACGTAGTTGTGGTAAATTATTCAGCTTTCTATACTCTTGACTTTCTCAATATTTCTATGCATTTTTTTTGGAAATTGCTTTGCCATAACATAGTATATCTTTCCCCTTCCCCTTTCCCCTGGGATTTAGTGGTCTTAGAGACTGTAGAAGCCTGGAACAGAAGGAAAAGTATATGTTCTATTTTTTATTAGCCTGGGTAGTGATGCATTTCTGCCCATGAAGTTAATTTTGCAGCACTGGCAAAAGGATTTCAGTTCAGAAGTATGATTTTTTTGCTTTGTGCATTGTTTGACAGGAAATGTTACTTTTGTGATGATGCCTTGGTGTAACTAATTTTTGTATGCAAGAAAGTGCATTTGATTTGTAGTAAATATGTTTCCAAGAGAAATCATGTCAATTTATCAATAAACTGCTTGTGAGTGCATGTGTTAAAAGTATTTTGCAAATGGTCTTAAGTTAGAGCTGGTTAGCCTGAAACTTTTACTTTATGCCTGCAACATAATTGATTACAGTGTTAATTAAAAGAAGTGACCTCTGTCCACACTGTGTAGCATTTGCTACAAAGTGTTGTTATCATGTTCACTCCATGAATTGACACATAAAAGATTTTGTTCTTATCAACATATGTATGTATATATTTAGGATGTGCTAATATATTTAAAGTGAAAGTATATAGACAGGTAGGTGATAGTGTCCAACACATGCTGGCATGTAAAACGGATGTTAAACCGAATATGATGATGATGATGATGATGTGGGCAGGGTCAACCATGTAAAGAGGACAGTTCCCTGTGGGCTTTAAAACCATCATTTAAATTGTTTTCCAGTTTTCAACTTATGTTAGTAGATTTAGTAACATGTAGGACTCTTTGTGATTTTGTTACAGTACTGTGGATAAAATTTGATATTGCTACACCTGAAATATATATTAGGGAAAATTTAATAAGTTTTACAAAGAACTGAATGGGTGAAGATATTTTAGACTTAGTTTTTAACTACCATAAAGCCATTATTTCATTACTTGTAATAACTGCTGTCATTGATCTTTAATTGTTTTTGAGAACAGCAAACCAAGTTCACACCATGTTGCACTGTTAGGTTTAATGTCTTCCAAATGTGCTATATACCACAAATGGAAGAGAGCTTATTTATTGGTTTTCTGGAAATTTATTGGTATGAAAAGGTTTTGAAGGATTTAATTACTCTGAAACTACAAAGCAGACTTTTGCTGAAAACCATTAAAGAGGCATACATATTTATTAATACAACAATGTTGTTACTTGTTTTTCTAAGGCTTCTTGACACTGACAGGGTGCATACAAGGTAGGCATAGCCACCATTTGTGATCCCTAACTGCTGTGGAAGTGATAGAGGAATTGCCTCTGACAGTAACACACTAGTTTGCTCTAACTTTTACTGTCAACCACTTTCTTTCAGGATTCCACCTTGCTATTTGCCCCAGACCCCTTCCAGCCACTGCTTTCTGCATGATCTATGGTCTGTGGTATGGCTGTCAACTTTTTGGTGACATCCTACCTTATTGCTAGTTTTCTTAGTTTGTTTTTGACGGGTTCATTGAAAATGAAAGTGCATGATTACTAATGTCAGATAAAGATACAGCACAAAACTATATGAGAATGAGTAAATGCCCAGGAAACAGTACTTGTAGTCTCAGCAATCTCTGTTAAATAGTATACCTCTGGTCATGTTAACTAGTGTTGTATGCAAGTAAATTGCCAAGGTCAGGCATTTGTAAACATTGACATGAGACTTCAATTTTCAGGTTTCCCAAGGGTGGCTGACATAAGGCAATAAAAGCTAGTTCTGTGATTATCAGGAAAATTTCAGATTATTTGATTAATTTTATTGCCATATTATTGCTCATTCTTACATTTGGGATTTTTTCCTTCACTGCTTTCCTGGTATTTTCTGCTCTGGTGGTCAGAGTAAAGATGGTAAATTTTCTGAATCCTACTTAAGCTTTAGTGAGCTGCATCTGTGTATTTGCTCAAGTTTAATGAGTAGGGCAGTTTATTTTTTCATTGAGTATTGGTTCAGCATTTCTTATTTCTTTTTCTACTAATAAAATCCGTCTTGACACATATATATTTTTTCCTGTATAGGTTAAGGGAAAGGGGAGAACCAATCCGATTGTTTGGTGAATCAGATGAAGAATCAGCACAGCGCCTTAAATATGTTGAAATGATGTCCAAAGAAGATGAAAAGGGCTTAAGGAATGATTTCAAAGCGGCAATGGATAAATTGGACCAAGACTACCTTGATGAACTGGTACGGAAGACACAAGATGGACCTAAGCAGTCGAGAGATATAAAAATTGATTATGATGGTACTACACATGAAGAAATAATTGAACTTTCAGCTGACTTGGGGAAGGGTGACAAACGGAAAGATTGTGATATTTTACTTAAGTTTATGAAGTTTTTACTGAGCCTTTGGGCAACTGATCTTAACAAGAGACCACAAGAGGAGAAGGTGAGCTTGCCAGGTAAACTTGCAAGTGGGAGATATGAGCAGACATCAGGTTACTTAAAACCGCTATTCAAGAAACTAAAAAATGAATCTATTCCAGACGATATTTTGGCATACCTTGTCGATATTGTTGGAAGTATGTTAGAAAAAGACTATGTTAAAGCCAGTGATTCGTATTTGAAAATGGCAATTGGAAATGCACCGTGGCCTATCGGTGTTACCATGGTTGGTATTCATGCTAGAACAGGAAGAGAAAAAATCTTTGCACAGCATGTTGCACATGTTTTAAATGATGAAACTCAGCGGAAGTATATCCAAGCATTAAAACGTCTAATGACATACTGTCAGAAAGTTTTTCCAACGGATCCATCAAAGTCCTTGGAATTTCGTGGTATAGATCCGACAGTGTAAATTCTTAATAAGAAATAAGTTCTCTTCGGAAGGTAGTTTTTTTTATTTGTAATAAGAAACAAGGAATGCTTTATCAAGGTATAATAACAGTCCATATATAATACTTAATACATTTTAAACACTTTGTTTTTTAATCGGTACAATACTGGTAATCATAAGCGCAAGAAATAAAAAAACTTGGCAAGGTCATCTATTATTATTATTTTTTACCTATTGTCTTTACCTAATGTCTATTTTTGTCTTATTTTTTAATTTTTTGTATGTGCTACTATAATCTTGGTCATTGTTTGCTATTCCGTGCCACTGACAATCAAATCTTTATTGTAAATTGACATCGGTTAGCGTTGAACAAAAACTGCACAGCATCTTTATATTGCCACTATTACCATATCCTCTAGTATAGTCAAGAATGGCACGTACAGCTTGAGGGGTAGAGTTTGTTGTGTGTTTCGTGGATATGTATCTGGTGTTTCTGGTTCTTTGCTTTGCCATTTGTGAATTTCTCCTGATTTCAAGAGTATTGATATCGGAGACAATGATATTAAGCGACATTAACGCCTGAAGGCCCCCACCGAGACTTTACCTGAAATATTTACCCCTTTGTAAAGAGTCCAATCGCACATATGAGCTAACAAGATAAATTTCAATAGAATATATTATTTACTTATGTATATGCTTATGTTTCTGTTGCTTTGGATTTCAGGTCCGTTCCTTTGAACAAAAGTTTTGTATCCCGAAAATTTACCATCTGTAGTACTGTGACATATGGACATTACCTAATATAGTAGTATATAGACACTGGACACTAGTGACGTTTTAATTTGGACACTTATTATGTGATCTATCTAGTAATTTGTTTATTTTTTAACGCTAGAGTAATTTCTAGAAATAGCCTATGTGCAGTATAAATTAGAGCGATTTTTGACTTTATGTTAATTCATATCTGACGGGCAAGTTGAAAATATTCTCAAGAAGCGACATTTTAAACGGGCGATCGTAAGTTTTATTATTGACAAACAGTCTGCGACAGTAGTCTTCTAAGAACACTTAAGGTATAAATTACCACCATCGTAATATTTTCTAGTTTACCATTGATTTATTAAATACTCATATTTGTGATTCAATTCTGGTTTCTTCGCTGTAGCTTTATGGTGGTAGGTTGTTTTACCCACCCAATCCGTTGTATTCAATTTGTTATGATCCCATTCCAGGCATACTGTCAACTACCCACCACTTTTTATCAATATGGATTAATTATTAACGTCTGTAATACTCTGGCAACACTTTAAATAGCTTGTGTCATTACCTGTATTCTGCTACACGAATAGATTCTATGGGATAACCCTGCTGCAAAATGTTTTTGAAAAAATAGTGGTTCCTTTTTTTCATATTTTTGGTGATTTTGACCATTGCAGCAACCATTACGAAAGACAGCATTTTTTGTCTTAGTTATAGTTGGAAAAAAGTAAAACTTTGGAAGTAATGTTTAGGGATTGAATTTCTCGGTTTATAAAAAATATTAATTTGTCTTGTGATGAAAATGACCACAAAATTATAATTAAAGAGCAGCTGAATTATTTAATACACATTCAGAAATCATTGACGTCACTGATATTTGGCTATTGTGGAAGTAACAACACGTGTACTTTAAGTCTTCGCCAAACAACGCATTAAAAAGATTTTGATATTATCGACTATTTTGAAACGATAAATGGTACAAAACGTGGAATGAATTGCTCGTCACTGTATTTTTTAATTTTTAATTTGTTTCTTTAATCTGAATAGCATTTGACTGTTTTGCTTTATGGTGATTGTTTTCAGTTAAGTTCTGGTGGTGGTTTTTTTTACTTTTTAAAGTTAAATTGCTGATACAGCTAACAAAATTCGATGGAATTTGTATTCTACACCATTTTTAGGTTGAAAATAGCACGATTGTGTTAAATTTACTTGAAAGCAGCTCATAAAAGGAAAGGAATTTTCAGGTGAATTGAAAAAACAGCAGAAACAAAACTAGATCTTAATGCTTTGAATTAATCTGAATCTGTTGTTTGGCAATGTGTGCCTGAAGATCCACTGGCACACGACGTTAGGCATCTTACTTTACTAAGGTGACTCGTTTTTCATTCATGGAAGTGGTGTGAGATCTTAACCCATACTAAATCCTACGCTTTTAACTGAGTGAAAAGAACATTCTTCACAGAAATGAATTTTCCACATCTGAGAGAGAACGATTCAAAACAAGTAACATTCGTGCCAACTTACAATCTGTTAAGTAGAATAAAAAGGAACTTAAAATTCAACCTGGATTTACAGTCTTTGTACAAAATATAGAGCGCTTGAAAATACTTATAAACGAAAAAATAAAAGTTTTTATCATGGCTTTCTATTTTATGACTGAAAGAGTGTTGACAGAATAGTCAAATATCTGAGAAAATATTTTTCAAAATATAAGCTTGTATACATTTTTGACCAGTTCTTGGAATTGGTTATCTACTTGCAAAATTCCAAAATTTTTTCGATTATTCTCGAGAGAAATTACGGAGAGATGCTCAAAGCAGGTGTAGAACTGACAGGGATTGAACTAAAAAGGATGTTTGACCTTATTCGGGAGAAGGAAGCAGTTCCTACACAATGGACCAAAGAACTTTTATGCAAAATTATAAAAAGGCAACCTGCAGGAATGTGGAAATTGGAGATAATTTACATTGCTGCCGTTGGCGACTGGGTTTAGCACTCAGGAAAGAACAAGCCGGGTTTTGGACAGGCAGAGGAACTGTGGACAAGATATTTATCGTTAGGAATATCTAGGTCCAAGTCAACGGATGGAATGGTATTTTGTCTATCCACTTTGTCGACTTCGAAAAGGCCTTTGATTCCATTCATATAGACAGCCCTTGGATCACCATGCGTCAATATAGAATCCCCACGAAACTGGACCAGATAGTTAACACCCTTTATAAGAATTTTCAGTGTTCAGTCATTGATGAAGGTAAAACAACAGAGTGATTTCCAGTGATGACTGGCGTGAAACAGGACTGCTGCATGTCAGGATTTCTTTTCTTCCTAGTGATCGACCGGGTAATGCAGAGAACAACAGATGGCGAGAGAACTGGAATCAGATGGGACTTTACAGCAATGCTGGAAGACCTTGATATTGCAGATGTCCTTGGCCATCATTCATCTGCCATGAACCATCTACAACAGAAGACATGAAGGCTTGAAGAAAATCCTTCTAAAGTTGGGCTGAAACTGAACGGCAAGAAGTGCAAAGTGATAAAAGCTAACAGCAGGGGCGAGAAGTTGAAGTGAGGATTAGCGAGGAGGTGAGAAACAGGAGGTGGAACTAGGTTTGGCATGTACTGAGGAAGGATCAGCAAGGAAAGATGGAGGTAGAGGAATTATGCAATTTGAACTGAGCTATAAAACTATGACAATGACAGAACCATGCAAATATCATGAATCAGCCTCGGATTGGATGCTAAAACTGATGCTTAATGCTAAAACTGATGCTTACTCGTCAACAGACGAAAATAGCCCACTCTATTACTAACGAAGGTAGAAAGTTCATGCAAGAACTAAGGTTGACCAAGTTGTATGCGACGAAAGTATGTCTTGCACCAAGCAAGCTAAGATGGTAAAGGAAACGGCAAAAAAATGAAGGAATAAGAAACATTAATCTAAATTGGAAAAACAAACCCTCCATGTTTAATACTCAAAGCGAATCGATGATGCTGGTGTAGATAAGAAAATCAACCATCAGTGGTTACGAAGCGCGGGCTTAAAGGCTGAAACAGAGGTATTTTTACTGGCTGCCCAAGATCCAAGTCTTCATACAAAGAATTTCCAAGGAGAAATCATTCATAACAGTGCAAACCCTAATAGTCAGTTTTGCAGCTCTTTCAGAGAAACAATATATCATATAGTCTCTGGGTGTCCAATCTTAACATCAATTGAATACAAGGTCAGGCATAATCGAGTGGATATATTGTTCGAGTTGGACAATATATCCACTGGAAGGCTTGTCAACACCTTGGTCTCCCTGCGCCACTAATTGGTACGAACATAAACCTGAACCTGTCACAGAAAATGAAAATGGTATAATTTTATGGGACTTTGGGATCCGTACAGACAGGATAATTCCCGATATTATCATTAAAAATCACGATAAAAAGACATGTTTGATAATAGATATGACTGTACCAACTGATAATGTTTTGGCTAAGGAATTTGAAAAACTCTCAAAATTAAAGACTTGCAAATTGAAGTTGAAAAAGTGCAGAAAAAGAAAACTCACTATTGAACCGGTAGCAGTAGGCGATTTAGGTGCTAGAAATAAAACGTAGAAAAACATGTTGCAAAGCTACATGGAAGAAACTCGCTCGCTGAAATACAAAAACTGTGCTTAATGGGACAGGACATATACTATGAAAAGCATCATTATAAAACTACCTCTTTTTACTATTTTACTATACAATTATGGTTTTTTAAAATCTATTTCTTTATTTTCTTTGTTGTAAACTTTTAAATCTGGTATGTAAATATTTGTTGTCTGAAGCCAGCCTTCCCATTTCCTCAGGTCTCTGGACGAGACCCGGAGTGGGATTGTGTTCAGCCACAGAGCAAAGTAAAAACAATAATAACAGGGTTGAAATATCATCACCTTCATTGGCATGATAAAAACAGTTATAGTTTGAAGGCAAAAGAAAAGGCAACTCGGTAATTTGGGCCTTGAAATTTGAGACGAAACCCTGTTGTAATTCTGTGCAATAAATGACACCTCAAGTACAGGACGTCCACCAAAAGTACGGGGAACTTTGAAATTGCAACCGGAAAGGCTTGCAGGAAATATTGCTTTAATTTTTTAAGTGTCGAGTCTCATAAAAGACGCTCCTTTAAGCTTTTTCTTAAAGTTAGAGGGTCGGCAATTTTTGTGAGCTGTTGGATTTTTCCAACTTAAAACAAAAAATGTCTGACGCAGAGCTTTTACAGTAAGGTAATCAGCTTTGAAAATCAAAATATTTGTAGAGTTTTGTACAGCCAGGAAGTGCTAGAGGCAAGGTTTCCAATTGCACTTTATTTATTACCATGCGGAAAATGTGCTCATTTAAATTAACTAGTTTAAGCTCTAATACTGATTTGAGATGGGCTTCTTTGTATGACCAAGTGGAAGGCGGCAAGTAAAACCTACCATACCTGTACGGTTTTGCTTTTCTTTCCAGAGACATCTAATTTATTTGTTTCATTTGTTTAATGTTCATTCAATTTATTTAGCGTTTGATAAGGAAGTATTGTTTACTGGATCTTTCTCAAACGTCTACCCTGATAAACAGTGGCAAACGGGGGAGCCATTAGGTTCAAGAATCAGTAATGACGTCAACCAGTTAATCATTGAAAAATCCCAAAGGCAGAGAAGAGAGCAGAATGGGGTCACTGCGCGGGCGCGAGACAAAGACAAAGAAACAGACAAACAGGGGGAAGTATTGTTTACTATCTTAACTTTAAGGTATGTCTTGATTGCTACCTCCCTTATATTGTACTGTCACCTGATTTGATTTCTATTTTTCTTTCAAGTCTGAGCTTACAGAAACGAAGTGTTGATTACGAGTGTCAACTTGGTGCGCATGAATGTAATTGAACTGCAATACAAATCCACGGCTCATTTGGCGAAAGTGAAACAAACAAAATGAAGCAGTCGTTTCTATGTTTCGGGAAAAGTGTTCAGATGTTTTGAGATTAATTCACTTGTAGGATTAAATAGCAAGACAAATTTGAAAAACAGCCAAACACACCCTCGAATATACCACATTTCCTCTGATATTTTTTTTTTTGGTTTTAACGTCAATTATCCCCCAGTAACTGGGGCTCAGACGGTGCCCTTCACAAGGACTTGGATTTGGCAATGAGGAATTTCTTGGCCAGATGCCCTTCCTGACGCCAACCAATGGCTTTTTCTTTTGTGAATTTCCAAAGTCGCCTGCTCGAGGAATCAAACCCGGAATTCTTTGTTACTGTGCAGTTGCACCAACTATTAAGCCACGGCTCCTCACATTTCCTCTGATATTAAAAGTCCTTAATGTCAAGTGTACATTAAAGTTTTTTTCATGGGAGATACATGCACTACAAGTAGGGTAAATATATCACAAGGTAAATGGAAACATTCTGTACTCGTAAAAATTCATAATTTTATGGACTCAGTGGAAGCCATTGATGTGGGACACTTATCATGTGAATTGTAAGCTTTTTCTGAGCTACGTTTCCCGCGAGAAGTATCTCTCAAAATATCCAGCATCAATTTTGTCCTCGGTTTGTGATTTATGTGTTAGTTGCAAGTGTTTAAATTTTTCGATTGTTTTCTGTGCCTTCTCTTTGTAGAGGCCATATAAATAGTTGGGACCACAAGACCCACTTCCCGTTTTTCTCCAGCTTTTTATACCTTACTGTTGTTTACTTCAAGCAAGTGGTGAAGTAAACTCAAAAGTTCTGTGACGCATGGTCAACCAAGCCCAGGAGATCTTTTGTGTTTGGTTTGTAGATTCCAACACCGTGCTTGTCATGCTCAGCTGCTTCCACCCTTGTGTCATGTTCAGCAATAAGTTTCTGTCCAGTTAAAGGTGTCCAAGATATTTTTGTAAACTTGATGGCTGCGGATTAACGTTTGAAATTTACTTGAGGGAACAAGTCAAATCTTGATTGACCCCAGCCAATTTTTTCCAATCACTAGGTCGACGCCTTCGGAGCAAACCAACTTTGCCTGTCACACAGGTCATTCCTCTGAATTTATTAGTCATGACATGTCCATGAAGTCATATAAATCTAATATGATAATTTAATAATAGGATATAACCAAAACACGAGCATATTAACAGTCAGTTGTCAACAGAAATGTAATTTTTGGCACCTACGTGTGGCGCCAGAAAACATTCGTGAGAACTTGCTAAAGGAGCCATCCATGTGTAACGTTCGCACTGAGACAGAGGGGGGGGGGTGTCCTTTTGAAAACCACTGGGCATAAGGAGCAGTGGCGGTGTTCAGGAGGGCCAGAAGGCTGCGATCCCGAGGTTTAGGTGACCAAAAGAGACCCCCGCACCCAGCAAAAAAAGAGAGAAAAATTTTCAAATAGGGCTCTCGAAGTCCTTAAAACCGCCTCTGATGAGAAGGTTTGCGTTTCGGTATGTTTGATAGCAACAGCTGATGGAACAAAATTAAAACCATTTACATATCGCTGAACTACTGGGTCGACCAAAACGCAAAGATAAACGACCCTCCAATTTGTTGTCAAAGGGCAATTTTCCTTCAGTTGCAGATTATTGGGATGGGACTCAATTCGAGTGCCACATGACAGAATTAAATCCGCATAAAAGAAGAACAATGTACACATGGTTGTAATTTTTAAAAGTTGTCCGAAATAAATTCAGGCATATTCAGGACGTTTCACGGAAGAACATTTAAATGTCACCTGACTGAAAGATATGACAAATGGATCAGTAATGCCGTAACCTAATACATCGCAGCGGAAAACATGAAAGCAACACCGAGGCGCAAAATTGTCAAACGGGTGTTTGAAGCTTGGCATGAATTGTGAAATGTAAAAAATTTTCAATTCATTTTAGAGTTGTGGGCTGAACCTTGAGAATGACGGAAGTAAAGATGGCATAATTCATTGTGTCAGAGGTAAAAGGGTGTGTTTTGCTGGAGCTGCACCATTAAAAGATCGGATTCACAATCTTGATGATCCATCTTTGAAAGAAAACCCAATTGTCACTACTGCATCTCCTGTGGAAGACGCATGTGAACCATTTCATATCATTATTGATTATGGAGAAGAAGTTCAAATTGACATTTTCAGTCTTCAAAAATGATACTTTATAATCGTACTTTTCTTTAAAGTTCTTCCCAAAAATACCGTTGTGTTATAGTCATGCCGTAAATTTTAAATTTCTTCAATTTAGAAATAAACGATCGCCATTATTAAACGGCCCCTTTTATTAAATGTCCCCCTCAGAAATGTGTTTTTTAAACAAACGCCCCGGGCAGTAAATAATAAAGGAAATGCGGTATAGATATAAATAAGTATATATAAATATATATATATATATAAATATATATATATATATATATATAAATATATATATATAATTTCTGAAAGATTGCGTACTATTTAAAGTATGAACAAGCAATACCAAAGAACTACCCCCCAAAAGACTTCCAAACTGGGTTATGATTTTGGACTACCAAAATCTTGGTATATTCAGATGCCACAGAGATTTTGGCCTTGCACTGGTGTATGGAAATGCTTAGTGTTATCAAACAAAACAAAGGGTAGATGACATGCTAACAAGTGAACAGTGGTGAGTACTTTAACTTCGATGGGCAACTTCTTACTGCTTTTCTGTTACCTCATTTTTTTAAGTGTTATGGATAAGTTTGTAATTTGCAGTTAGTCATGTGAATCGTAATCAATAAAATCAACATCCAACTCATCTCTAAAAGACAAATGAGATGATGGTGATTGGCTGGATACTGACTAGCTGTAGCCAAAGCAGTTTCCAATGCGGAGAGAAGGGAGTATCAAAGATGTATTCTGCCTACCTTCGCAATTTTAAGTGCGAAAAAAGATCTTGTAAAGTGAGACATAACTTTGAAAACACACTAAATTAAACTCGAAACAGACATTTTGAAATATAGCGATAACTTTGGTAATCTGAAATGACAATATGTTCTTCTATGGTTGTTTTTAAAAGCTTCAGAATGGGATGACACAATACTGGAGGGTAGTTGCAATAAAAAATGCCTAGCAATGATATAGAAAAAGGATATTTTCTTTCCAGGGTTATACGACAACTCAGCTACCGACAACTCAGCTACCGCCAATACCGCTACCGCCAACTCAGCTACCGGTACAACTCAGCTACCGACAATACCGCTACCGCCAACTCAGCTACCGGTACAATACCGCTACCGACAATACCGCTACCAATATTTGCTACCAGTCCAACTCAGCAACCGTATTTAGTGCTACTTCAGATGCTCGCCTTATTGATACATATGCACATACAAATCACAAGGAAGTTCTTTAAATGACATTGACCTTTATTGGAGAATTATCAGATTAGTAGATGTTCACACAGTATATGTAATGTTGTGCGAGACACCTCTCAGATAGTCAATTCGGTTTACTTCTTGATTTCTATATCTCGCAATCAAGGTCTTGATCCGTTTATTGACCTCTTTGTACTTCTTGCTTTGCGGCGCATCTTCGCCTGCCATAAACTGACGCAGATTCGCCCGCTGCAGTTGCTCTTCTTTCTGCAGTCCTTGAAGGNAAAGTAGTAGAGCAGGTAGCTCTATTATTGTACCGGTAGCTGAGTTGGCGGTAGCGGTATTGTACCGGTAGCTGAGTTGGCGGTAGCGGTATTGTCGGTAGCTGAGTTGTACCGGTAGCTGAGTTGGCGGTAGCGGTATTGTCGGTAGCTGAGTTGTCGGTAGCTCAGTTGGGGTGATACCTCTTTCCAGAGACCAGGTTGGATAGAAGAATAAGTCTACCAGACGTGAGTTTGACTATAATACTTTCGACCAGTCATGATATACTAGCTAAACTTGTACACCATAGATTAAAGCAATTTTTTACATATTATCCCTAAAATAAATATCACCTACTGGTCCATCTCTGATAAAATGGATATAGTAGGCCTTTGGCTTAAAACTAGTCATAATACTTTATTTACACCTACATTAAAGTGTTTAAACAACAATTTTAACAAGAAATATTTGCTTTCTTACACACAAATCTTTCACTGTAAATAGATTAGCTTTTACAACTCAACGCCTTGAATATCAAACTACCAGAACACAGAGTACCAGAATTGAACTAGCAAAGGATTATATATATATATATTGCCTGGAGCTACTCACTTAGCCAGCAAATGTGCCACAAGTTTGCATGCGGGAAGTGTTCGGCCGACTATTCAAGAAAAGAATATGAAAAAAGGTATAAAAACATGTTTCATAATGTTCCAAAGCTGGCTACTATTTTGAATACTGCATGCATGCCTTCCATAATAATTTTAGCTGTTCGAGCATGTCACTTTTTCAAATTTAAGTTACCTCGTTCATTTCTATTTTTAGGCAATGATCGTTTTAGTACTGACATAGAACAGGTTTTCAGATGTTGAGCTTCCAAGCGTACTTGCATTTGAATATAATTTTTGTGATATTTCTGGAAGAGAATTTAGCCCTATTCTTTTACTTGCCTTCAAAAGTTCCCCAACTGTTCAATATACCTTTAATACTGCTGATGTTACCAAAAGTGAGTTTGAGCTTCAAAACTACACCTGACCTTCAAAAAGTGACATTTAGTGGGAATTGGCAATGTCTTTTTCACATACATCTTTTATATCATGCAATATAAACAAGTGTTTGAATAGCTACTTTGATTCAGATATGTATTTAGTTTTTGTTTAGTAAAAATTAGAAAAGTCTTGTCCTCGATCAACGTGGTACAACTGAATTGATGTTGATCATCATTTCTACACTACTTACTTATTTGGGTATGTGGTGCAGTGTACAGTTGCGTGGTCATTCTAAAGGTTGGGTATTTTCTCTCATTTGAGGTAATAGCTCCATCCTATTACGTCATTTCCATATATTTATGGGATGTTTCTGCAAAACTGTTCTTAAGTTATCCTAATATTAGTTATTAATTGCGCGTGCCTAAACGCAGACGATTAGTTTCTTGTTGCATGGTTGTTGCATCAATCACTGGAGACAGGCTTGCTCCTGATAAGTTTTTTGTTTGTGTTCCATCAGTATTATGGCCTCTCTCTCTCCCCCCCCCCACCCCAGCCTCTCTCTCTGCAAACATATCTTGACTTTGCATTGAAGGCTTCGATTTATCACACTTGTCAAAGGAAATATGGTCATTTATGCAGCTCCTGTGAATGACTGATAGAAAGTGAGACGGGAGAAATGCTGAAGTAAATTCAGAGACCAGATCGATTTTTGTATGGTTTTGGGGATTTCCAGTATGGCTTGTAAAGTCCTTGGATTCCTTGATAATATATACCTTGTATGTTGTATTATTTGCAAATGAATAGGAACCTAGGGAACATGCCAGTAATACTGCGATGAAAGTACTTACAATTTTTGATTCACAAAAACCATTTTTCTGGTTTCCAGTTAAACTGTTTTTCATTGACAAGGGTTATACTCCACCTTTCTTGCTGAAACAGCTCACATACAGCTGTAGGTGTCATTCGTAAACAGAAAGGCATTTGTATTAGAGAATAAATGCACATACCAGTAGACAGAGATATATTTGTTACTGAGCACTGGCAGAACGTATTAGAATTTCTTCCAGACAGGCTGTATGTGAGTTGTTTTAGCATTAAAGCAGATACCGTAATAACCAATGACATCTCCAAAGCACAAGAAAGTATCATTTCCACATTTTCACCCACTGTAGTAATATTTGCCGATATAAGCCGACCCCAATGATAACCGATTCAGAAAAGGCAAAAAGCAAAGATCATGTAAAAAAAGTATGCTTTTTGGCAAAGGAAGCTGATTTACAAATCCCACATTAATTACATGCATTTATACATATAGTTACTAAGTGAAATTAAGAAAATGATCATGTGCGGTTACAAAATTTAAAATGATTGAAAAAGATTTGTTCTACAAGAAATCAGGAGAATGAGGGGGCTACGTGAGTCAGAAATAGGTCCGCTATTGGCTGAGCGCAGGTTGACGCGAGGTGAAATTAACTTGAGATAAAATTTCACCAGCGTAGATCTTGAATTTGTCCCAAGCCACGCAGAAGTAGCAAAACATAGTTGGTATTAACATATCAGTTACAAAAAACATGAAGTAATTTGCAACAATCCTTGAGGAGTTGCATTTCCACTCAGAGCTCTTTGAGCTCTGTCGCTTTTTTTCCATATACCCCCCACCCCCAATCTCCACTAGATCTGGAATAGAATAAGTTAAACCAAAGGCGTTTAAAGCATGCAGAAATTCTAAAGGCATTCTACTCAAACTTTATGAAACAGGTCTTTAAACATAGAAAGAAACAAGAGACTAAAGACCGAACTCTGTTCGTGCCCAACCAAACGCTTGACGTCAAGCTTAACTTGTTGATCACCCAAAACTGTAATATTGGTTTTGATACATTGATCTCACAGTCCTGGTTGATCACTGTGTCCAAACAACTTGCCAAAAGTTACAATGACAGGCTAAATTTCTTTCTATTTTCCTTGATCACAAGATTGAGGAGTTTTTATAGGTAGAACTTCCACAGCATCTCACTGTCAGTACGATCAGTTTGGTGTAAGACCAAAATAGAAGTAGTTGCAAAAGAAACATCTGTCAAACGATAGTAGGTGGTTACTCTTGGAACTTCTTAAATGAAAAGAACCAGCGAGATCTAGGTCTAGCCAGCAAACTATGCGACCAGTTTTCGTGATGTTGCGATAGGATGTGCAAAACGTCTTAAAGAAATTGGACGACTGCAAGTTACGAGGTTCATCTTATACTGAAGGGAGACAATAGAACACGGGCCAGTAAGGATGTGGTTTCCTTGGCGCCTACTTCAGGTGCTATGGAGGTACGAGATCCCAGTAACTTTTCAAAATTGCCTGACTTTCTCCATTTAGATAAAAACAGTAAGTTGTTACAGTGCAGTATCTATACGGGATACATTTAGCCTTACTCTTACTTTGTTGACAAAGAAAATCCCAGACAACCTGCCAGTTGTAGAAGGATTGGGGCAAATCCAGTGTGCCATTATACAAGCCAAATGTAACACGATGCTGCCTTCATTCTAAAACAGATGCCTTCACTGACCATCAGAAACATACAGTACATAGAAAGGTTAGGAATTTTATTCTAAAAAAATAAGGAGTGGTAGAAGAAATAAAAAGTCAAGTTCACATGTGCGGGAGAAAGGTCACAACCAGGTAGCAAGTAGGAAATACCCATAGCTCTAAAAAAAGTGAGCTGTAACCGAGGTTCAGGCCTGTTCCCCATGTTCTTTACAATTATCAACGTGTTATGAGAAAACAAAAGGAAAATTCTTCCCGCTTATGAACCAACAACCTTGACTACGAAAAAATAGACGCGTCTCGTCCATATTGAAAATATTCTTTGCTTCATAGCCTTCGGTGATGTCTTCCAGTTTCTCTGTCCATTTGGCAAAGCTATCCTGGTCGACAGCTGCTCCTTTACCACTCAGCACCACACAGTTGACAATGTGTCTCTTGAACTTCCCCAGTCACCTGGTTAATGCCATAAAATCTGCAGTCCTTGGGTCTTTGCGTACTCTAGCGTTTATTCTTTTATCGTAGGTCCTGAGGCAGATACGTTTGAAGCAGGCGTTTTGCAAAGCCACGTCCACATGAGGTCGTTCAGTGTCAAACCGGCAGGCAGCAAAATGCTTCTTTGTAGCTGGCTCGTTGACATAATACGTTTTCATCGACTTGGCTTTCCTTTCTTTCTTTTACAGACCATTGTGAACAGTGGCTCTTTTAAAATACGTATTATTTACCAAGGCTCTCACCAGTCCGCCCATCGCTTCTTTTTATCAGCTTTACCTTCTCCGTGAGAGTTACTTGTCTAATTTGCTCCGGAGAAATGGTGTATCATAATAATGAAGCTTACATCAATGTTTGATGACTGCTCACTCCATATATGTAAATTCATAGAAAAACACCAATCAAAATTTATTAAACTAACTGCCCCTTCAACACCAAACTCCAGCTCAATAAATAAAGGAGATCCACTAAACTCACACCCTGGTCAATTAATGTCAGCTTACATCTCTTTCTGCTTATTCGAAGAATAAAGATTTCATCCCTTTCATAGCAGTGACTCTTACAATCCTACTGATGTACTATTAAATGTTGTAAAAAAGCAGCAAAAAAACAAATATGTGTATGATGTTGAAAGTATATGATACTCTTTTACCGACATGTATCTTTTACACCATGCAAAAAATACATGGTGTAAATTTCAAAAAAATTTTTGTTAGTGTCAATTGATAAACTATGTTTTCTTTGCTTTCCTGCTGAAGCAAAATAGGATACTCAACCTTAAGGTAAATTTAGGGGAATTTGGAATTTATATCAAGGAAATAAACTTTTAGGTCTAGCATGAAAATATTATTTGAGTAAACCAATCCCCAATTACAGCACAAACACAATCAAACAAGCATACATGCATACACATACAAACTGTGACATTGGCATGTGAGAATCCTGACATAAGTGATGGTATGATTTTTATTTGCATTCTTACAATAACTCAGTATTGGTTTTATATGGGCATTTCAGGCCAATGGCAGGTCGGCCCAGCAAAATATTTCTGGTGGATTTGAGAAGGCTGTTAGTTTAACAATCAATTTCGCTGGTTCCAATGAAAATTCTTGAGATTGCTGTTTTAATGTTTTGAGTCTGCTGTCAGACTCAACCAAAGCAATCTCGTTAGTCACTTTAAACCACCCTAATTACCTCAGTGATTTGGTCACAATTGAGAGAGCGGTCACACTTGCTAATTAACTGAATAAACATTCCTATCATTAAATTTTCGCCTGCGACAAAGGAAGATTTCTGAGGTCACTTGTCAAGGACGATGTATGGGGTTTTGCGACAAACTCCAGGTCAAAACACGCTCACAGGTAACGCTGCAGCATGTTTTTTGGCTCTCTCAACTTGGGACGTCATGCTTTCTTAAAATAGCCTTTCAATCAAGTTTGACACTAATCTTCTTGACGGTTTGTTTGTTAAATGGTTGTCAACTTTCAGAGACGGAAAGTTTTAAATGAGAGAGATTAAATCAATAAGAGAATGATCAGTATTAATTCGGTACTGGCCTAAATCCGTCAACGAAGGGTAGTTTTCAAGTTGGAGTAGTATCAACGTCGGTAGGTTCTACTCCAATAGCATTTTATGCAATTCAAAATTCTCCACATTTTACTTGTCATTTACAAAGTCCATATGTTCTTCAAAGACTGTTTATGTTCCTTTGTGACAAATTTTAAAAATTTCAACATAACACCAAGAAGATTTGTCTGAGGTACTCTGGTGAATTGCACTTAAAATATGTTTAAAAATAAAAGAGAGCAGTAAGGAAGACTCTGGTCTTTTAAGGTCTGGGCGGTTATAATTGTTGAGATCAAAACACAGGACATTTTGTGCACTTTTGGATTAAACAAGCCAATTTTGGGGTATCACCCAAATTAAAGAATCTGAAAGTCAAAAAACCTCTTTGTTGTATGATATTTGCCAATTACTCTAAACACTGCAGTCATCCTATGGTAAAACCTGGTACTTTTTAAATAATTTATTTTATTTATCGTCACCTTTCATGTCTTGTAAGTGTGTCAAAATGAAAAGGCTATAGGTATGGCATGAAATTGTCTTAACTGTTGATTAGCTTTATAATTTTTTCCCCAATGCAATAGAATAACCAATCAATGTTTAAAGCAATTGTTAAGCTGTATTACAGTTCAGTACTAAAATACCATCAAACTGCAGTTTCATAAAAAATGAATGTAATATTTCAAATTTCAGTTATGTTTAGAAAATACAACTATGTATCTGCTCTGGGCACTTTTGTTGCAAGGGATTTCTTTCCAAGAGAATTTTTTCTGCACTCTGAAAGGAACATATTAACAAAAGGTTAAGTTTCAATTTAAAGTTTTACTACCCTTCTATTTCCCCTTCTGTGAATCATCTTACTGGATTTGAGCATAAGATTTGAGCATCAGGCCGTGTACTTTTACAAAAAGAGAGTTTTTCGCACTAGATAATCCCTTTTATTTTTTGGTTTAATTCAGTTCACATCCCCCCACCCCTATGAAGAATCTATTTAAACCTAAGACATCAATCAACCCTTCCAAATCCAACAATGCCCTCTTTCCCCATAACTTATTCTAACTCTTCTCTTTTCCCCAACTACTACCTTTAGAAGAGAAAAATTTATGGCTCCAGGTGTGCCAACATTCTTTCCCCCCCTTTCTCTGTAATAAAAATTCATGGAGCAAAATGCAAGAAAACCAGAAATAAACAAACAATATAAGCAGTAAAATATCTAATTTTATTTTAGCTGTCTTTGAAATACAAATGCATCTCCAAAGGTCTATTTATAATATCAGAGTTAACTACCTTGTGACTAAATTTCCAATGTTGAGTCAAAAGTATATTTCATTAAAGACACCTTTAATACTATATTAATTGACTGTTTCTAAACAAAGTACAGAGACGGCTACAGANAAATATGGTGATCACTAACAGGGCGTTGTGATAGTTTATCCTAAAAAATTTGCTTACTGATATCATGGCCACAGCTCTTATGACACAGAACTCAAGTCAGCCTAGTCCAATTTTGGGACTGCGCCACAAACTTTCATCAGCAATTACCGCCAGAGACTAGCTATAGAAAAACGACAAGTGTTTCAGACTGTCCATGAAATTTGTTATGTTATTAAAAATAATTATGAATTCTTTGAGGTTTACCAACAAACGCAAAATAAAAAGTTTGAACATCATCCAGGGTTTTCATTGAACAGAATCCGGATTAATCTTGACACTTCAACAATCCAAAGAAGCTTCAAAAAATAACTAAGGAATTAGTGACATGGAACATTTTATAGCCAAGATACTTAAAAAAAGATTAGGTGCTATTAAGTCTTTTTAACAAAAACATTAGCTCTTTCAGACATCATTTTTTATTAATTTATATATCTATACATGACATATATTTACTCAGGATGTTCAACTTACAAGTTGATATACAAGTTGATGTCCAAATTGGTCCTGAATGACTAAGTAAAAAAGTTAAAAACAAGGGTTGGCTTTACTTCAATCAAGAACGTAATTTTTAATGATTTTGATGTACATGAATTGTCTGAGTATTTTTGTTTCATTTTTAATATTGGAATGGTATATAAGACATCTATTTATTACATAACTTTTTAACACAAAACTTTGTTAAGATATCAGGTAAATGTAGGCCTGAAAAGTATCAACTCCTGGTAGGCCACCACATGGCATATTTCGAAAGGCTATTTGTACTTTACAATTGTAAAAGAAAGTACAGAATAAAATACATTACAGTACGTAGCAGTACGTAGTAGTACGTAGGTAAGTTGAAATAACGAACTCGGAATCTATCAGTCTTACAATGAAAGACATGCATATTACATGAAGATTAGATGTATGATTTTGAAATTTATACCGGTAAAAGTAGGTATGTGCAAGGTCCATTTGGAATGTCAGGAAATGCAGTGCTAAGTATGGTGGAGAACTTTCCAAAAGGTCAGAACTATAAAGTCTAGTTTGGCACTTGGTTTGCTTCTGTTGATCTTGTTGGGGAACTGAAATAAGAAAAATAGGGTCAGTTGCTACCATTCACCAAAACCGCATTAGTAGATGCCCTTTGGAGGATGAAAAGACTTTGAAAATGAAAGGGATAGGAAGCTTTGACTATTAGGCTACGGTTACTATGGATGCGAATTCTGACGAATATCTGTTCGGACGAGTTCAGAGGAATTCGAAGAAAAAACAAAATCAAGTATTCCCATGAGAGTGTCTACAGTGGCAGCAAAGAACACGTCAGAACACGTGTACACTAAGTCGTCAGAAGCAGTTGAGCGTTCAAACAAATTTGATTTTTTCATGCGACCTGTGTCTGTTTTTGGTATTTTCGTGCGTTGAATTTCAATTGATTTTATTTTAAGATTTTATTGATCTCATTTTCTAATTCCACCATGGATACAGTAACGATATGGCAACGATAAATTGATCAGCCATGTGTACGAGAACAGGTGTGTGTGGGATACGAGAGACAAAAATTAGCATAACAGAGATCTTTCTTGGCCTTATGGCTAAGATCAAGCGTGCTGTCTGCTACGCGAGGGTGGGCTTTTGGTGCCGTTAGGTTGTCCGTCGCCTGAGGGTGGGTATTGTATGCGCGAAGTTGATATTTGTGAAAAAGCCCTTGTCTGTAATTATCTTTCTTTAATGACTTTAATGACAGTTTACGTAGCATAATTACTTCTTTCTGCATTATTGACAAGCAATGAAGAAATTTTTCTTGGACATTGGAATTTAAATTACAACAAAAACGACGGGTTTGAATTAAAAACATTCTCACAACAAATGGTCTCAAACAATTAATTAAATAAAAGACGAGAACAATGCAGCAATCAATTATAATAGATATCATAGCAACTACGTCAGCAAATGTAATTAAATCGTCATTTGTTATACAGACTTTTTCTGATCATGATATGGTGGGATGTATTAGAAAAATAAACTCATTCAAGTATCCCGAAAAATGTATTAAAACTAAAGACTTCGGAAATTATGATCCAAATACACTTAATAGTGATGTAATAAACACAGACTGGTCCCCAGTCTACAGCGCAACAAATGTCCATCGTGATGTTGAAATTTTTAATAACATTCTTTTAAACATTTTTAATCAGAATGCACCATTTATCGAGAAAAAGATCAAAAGCAAACCATGCCCATGGATTGATGAAGACACAAAAATAAAAATGACGGAACATGACCAGAGTCTCCAAAAGACAAGACGTACAAACAGTGATGAGGGCTGGAAAAGATACTGTTGGAGCTAACGGCTAACTTCTTCCGGTAATTCTCAAGTGATTGACAACTTTGATTAATCACTTGAGAATTACCGGAAGAAGTTAGCTGGGACTAACACAGTCCAACACACTCCCCCGGTTGACCTACGAAGTGGTCAACATAATAACAATATAAAAGTTTACAGTCCAAAATGATTTCATAAACAAAATGAAGTGTATAAAAAATCACATATTGTCTTTTCTTAGAAGTTCTCCTGTAACAGCTGCCGTTCGTCTACTAGATCTGGTATTAACTACAGATTCGTGTTTCTTATCTGGACTCATACCACTTCTCAACAGATACCAATCTCTTCGAAATAGATGCAACAATATGTTACGGAAATCGAGAAGTCCTTACTACGAAAACCTTCTCACGGAGCATCATAATAAACCGAAAAGTTTCTGTAATGTCATCAAAAGATTTTCCCTACAAAATCTACACCTCTTGCTGGAAATTCCGAATATACTGACAAAGTCAATGTTTTCTCGGACTATTTTTATAATGCAGTCGGAAAACTGAAGGCAAGCGCCAAAAATCAAATGGATTTCACTTGGCGAAAGCCGTCTAACATTCGTCCAAAAACTATGAAAGCTTTCAAATTTTCATACGTGTCCACCGTGTTTGTATGCAACCAACTGAAGCATCTGAAACGCAAAAAGGCAACTGGAATTGACGAGCTTACTACTTCGATGATCAAGGACTGTGCTGAAAACCTTGCACCTATCCTCTCCCATGTAGTCAATTTATCACTAAGTCAGGAGCTATTCCAAACGTATGGAAGCTCTCCAAAGTCACGCCAGTGTACAAATCAGGTCCGTTAAATGCACCAGAAAACTATCGACCTATATCAGTGTTGCCGGCTTTGTCCAAAGTCGCTGAAAGAGCAGTCCAAATGCATTTGATAGAATTCTTAGAGACTAATAAACTGATTGACGTGGGGCAATATGGATATCGAAAAATGCACTGTACGGAGGAAGCAGTCATCATATTATGTGATTATATCAGATACCACGCAAACGATGGCCGGCTTGTTGGTGCTGTTTCTGTTGACCTGAGTCGAGTATTTGATAAGTTAAGTCATAGTAATGTGACTGAAAAATTACAATCTCATAGTGTCCGATCTACAGGACTCGAATGGTTCAAATGCTACTTGTTTAATCGACGACAAATCATTGATCTGAATGGGAAAATGTCCAAGGAACAACCCGTTACATCAGGTGTTCCACAAGGGTCAATTTTAGGTCCTCTACTTTTTCTCTTGTTCTACAATGACGTCAGAGATTCCCTGACCTTCTCATCATTGCTGATAATGCGGATGAAACTGTGCTTTATTATGCAAACAAGGGCATTAATGTTATCAACGCTCGTCTTAACAATCTTTTCTGGTCTGTTCGTAGCAACAAAGGTGTCCTTTTAGAGCTCATCGCAAAATAACTTTCTTTGAGTCTTGGATGCATTAGCTGAATTCCGGATGGGTGTTGTTTGAGCTTCGCCTTACTTTGGAACAAAATCTGTGCAAAGAGATAAACTTGTAATAAAACCCCAATGATCCGCAACTATTCTGGAATAAGTCTTTGGTGGATTTTGGGAAAATGGGAAAGATGTTAGTTGTAAAAAGATCAGTTCACAAGAGTCGGGTTTAAAGTTTGTAGTAGATATAACCTAGCATTTTAAAGAGAAAGTACTTTAGAGTACATTATGGAATATTCTGTAAGAATAACTTTGCAATCTCAGCGGAAGTTACCTTGTTCCATAAGGTGATAGTATTTTAGCAGATTATCTTATGACAATAACATTTTACAAAGATGTTAACATAAACAATTTACAAACTTGTAAAATAATTTTATTATAGAGTGCTTAATTCTGGAATGTTGGGCTTTAGCCTTGCAAGTGCAGCAAATGATTATTCTTGTCTTGTTATTATTTTGTGTAAATATTGAAACCGTTAGTATTGGAAAGAATAATGGTTTGAGAAAATTCTTAACAGCAAGATAATTTAGTAAACTACATCAAAATGTAAGGGAATTGTTAACAAATTTTCCTGCTGTAAAGGAAGTTTTTTCATCAGATCCAGATATTGATGATCTGACTTTCTCAGAGAATCATATTTGCGAATCTGAGAATAACGACAATATGTACTTAACACAAAGATAAAAACTGGCTTCCAGTCTTAACCGCACCAAATGTGAACATAGCCTTAAACATTTTAAACCTTGTACCTCCTGACGCAGCCATTTGGTGACATACAATTCAATATGTTATTTTTTTTGAAGAATGTTACCAAATGGCAACATTGGGATGCGAGGGCTACTACCGTATTACTTCGAATAAACGCCCGGGGCGTTTATTAAATTTTTTGGATTTTAGGGGGGGCGTTTATTCGAGGGGGGCGTTTAAAAGAGGGGGGCGTTTATTAAATAATTTCAAAAATCGACAAGAATTGAAAGGACCACAGAAATTTATTTCGTTGACTTTGTATATTTTTCTTTTTAATCGACAACTAAAATCTCATTTTCCACACTATTTACATCGATATCGACCTCATCCTCTTCAATTAAAGTAAATTGGGGAGCTGCTTCAACTACATCCTCATCAGATATGACAAAAGGATTTTCGTCCAGCTCCCCACTTTTCAATAATTCAGTTTGATCTTTGAGAAGGCTTGCTCCTGCTTCGCATTTCTTTCCTTTCTTGAAACACGAAATTTCCTCATCTTTGGACCCGTCAACAGGTAGTCCTAAAGCACAAGATTTCATAGAGGAGGCAACCATCTCAGAAGGCAGTCCATTCCATGCTTGAATTACCCATTCAACAACAAGACGACGTGGCACAGGTTTCATGTTGCCTGCATCTGTATACTCGTGCTTTCCATTTGCAAGCCACTCATCATAATACTCCTGTATTTTACCTTTAAATGGTTTGTTCCATACAACGTCTGGAGCCTGGATGTACTTAGTGCAGCCTCCGGGAATAATGACAGATTCAAAT
>RDPX01000010.1:4370880-4411525 GCA_003991215.1 Morbakka virulenta
TTTAAATCTGCATTCGACACCATTTGGAGGTCAGCCCTTTGGAAAATGCTCCTGAAGATAGGTGTAAATGCCAAACTCGTTAACACAATCAAGTATATGTATGACAATACCAAATGTGCAGTTACAATTGACAGTGCACTCACAGATTGGTTTGAGGTTTGCGTTGGTGTTCGCCAAGGCTGTATCCTTTCTCCAACTTTGTTCAACCTGTTTCTTGAATTCGTCATGGATGAATTATCTAGCTTACGTGATTTCCACCTTGAAGCTGAGCTGAACGCTGATATTCGTTATGCTGACGATACAACTTTGATATCCACCGTATTCGAAAAACTGCGTTTCTCAACGGAAGAGCTAGAAAAGGCATGTAAAAAGTGGGGCCTTAAGATAAATGCAGACAAGTGCAAGATCATCTCTCCTGACCACCTTGAAGATATCAAAATAGGAGGAGCTAACGTTGAAAAAGTCGAGAACTTTGTATTCCTTGGTTCGGTAGTTCCAAACACGACAGACGATGTGAAACGGAGGATAGCTCTGGCAAGTTGCGCATTTGGTAGACTTAAAAAGAACGTATGGTCCAGAAAAGAAATACCAAACTGTATCAAAAGTCGGCTTTACAGTGCATTGATTGTCCCAATCGCTATATATGCCTCAGAAACGTGGACGTTAAAATCGGAAGATGCACGTAGATTGGAAGTATTTGAAAATGACTGCCTGAGAGCAATGGTTGGAAAAACAAGGAGGGACAGGTGTCGTCTATCAGACATAAGAAGGCTTCTAAACATGAAGGATGATATACTAACTCTCATCAAGAAAAAAAGGCTTACTTGGTTCGGACATGTGAATCGAAGAGGAGATGGTAGCTTTGTGAAAAGAGCATTCAAAGAAGATTTTGAAGGAAAAAGAAGTAGAGGGAGACCAAAAAAGCGTTGGGCAGACCAAATCCGAGATGATCTCAGAATTCCGATCCTGACTGCTGAACGCAAGGCGAAAGATCGTGCCACCTGGAAGAAATATGTAAAGAAAGAATGTGCAAAGACCCAAGGAGGGTTACGCAATTAAGTCAAGTAAGTCAAGATTGGCCGTTTGGAATTTGAAATTGAAACTGTTACTGAGGATCAGTTTGAAGAGGATTAATTAACAGCCTCTCCTACTATAGCACCCTCTGTCGATAGAAATAAGAATGGCAACAAGGAAGTCTCTCAGATAAGGAAAATATCACTGAAGAAGTCATATGATTATAACTGGGAAAAGAAAGTCCTTGAGCAGCCAGATATCAAATTTACTGGTAGATTTTCTGAACCTCCAGATGAGATACCAACTCCATACCAGAACTTCAAGCAATTCATTGATGACAATGGCTTTGAAAATATAGCTCATCAAACAAACATGTATGCACTACAGTCAAATGGAAAAGAATTAAGTGCAACAAAGGCTAAAATTGAGAAGTTTATTGGTATACTGTTATTCACTGGCATAAATAAATGCCCTAGTTTTAGAATGTATTGGGAAAATGCTTCTAGATTTTCTCTCATTGCAGATGTCATGTCTATAAAGAGATTTGAAAGCCTCCTTCAGTATAGCCATTTCAACGATAACTGTAGAATGAAGACAAAAGGTAATCCAGAGTATGACCCCCTTTTAAAAGTAAGACCATTACTGGAATCACTGAAAGAAAATATGGCAAAAATTGAACCTGAAGAGTGTCATTCAATAGATGAGCAAATCCCATTTAAGGGACGGAGCTCTTTGAAAGAATACAATAAGAATAAGCCCAACAAGTGGGGCTTTAAAGTGTTCACACGAGCAGGTGTATCCGGGATGATTTATGATCTCCAAACATATACAGGAAAGCATATGAAGTTAATTGGAGATTTCGGAGTTTCTTGAAATTCAGTGCGTATGGTTGAATCCCTGTCAGAAGATGGAGGTTTCAAACTATATTTCGATAACTGGTTCAGTTCAGTTCCTCTTACAGAAGAACTAAAAAAGAAAAAGCTATGTCTGTTGCTACAATCCGTTCAAATCGCATGAATGGTTGCCAATTGTTGGATGATGAGGTGCTAAACGAGAAAGGAAGAGGTAGTACCGACTTTAAGTCAGATGCAGCATCTGGTATCACCATTGTGAAATGGTATGACAATAAAGAGGTTCATCTTGTATCCTCCTACACTGGAGTTGAACCTATGGGAACTTGATGGAGCAAAGCCAACAAAACGTACATTGATGTTGACAGGCCAGATATTGTAGCTCGATATAATAGGCACATGGGAGGTGTTGTTTGGCTGATATGTTAGCAGAACTCCAAGGATTCAGCGGAAGCGAAGGCGGCTGAACGATGACATCCGTCCCGAGCCGCAGAATATTAACGACTTTCGTCTGGAAGAACCATATCGTTCTGTGGAAGAGGGCGAAAGGTAAGTGTCGTTCCTGCAATATGACAGCCTTGAACATGAAGAGCAGGAGGAGCGCATTATTTTGTTCGGTAGTAACACAATGATGCAACAGCTTCAGGCGGCCAGAATATGGATGTGTGACGGCATCTTCAAGGTCGCCCCATGTATCTATTTCCAGCTGTATAGCATCCATGCTGTAGCAAACGATCGGGTGTTTCCTTGCGTGTATGCATTGCTACCCAACAAAACCGGAAACACTTACAGGCGGTTATTCGAGAAGATTAAAGAACACATCCCTCTACCCAACCCTCAATTTATTATTCTGGATATGGAGCAGGCGGTAATCGTTACACTTCGAACGCAGTTCCCCGAAGCAAATTTGCAGGGTTGACGCAAGCGATATGGCGCAAAATACAGAGCCTCGGCTTGGTTGCGCTATATGTGGAAAATGAAAAACTACGATCTTACTGCTAGCAGCTAGGAGCACTAGCTTTCCTTCAACCGGAAGCAGTTGAGGGAGCATTCGAAGATTTGGAAGAGTATGTGGAACAGCATCACCCGGAACTCTTACCTCTCTACCAATACTTTGAGGATACTTATATAGGTAGACCCAATCGTCGGCGCAGGAGGACACAAGCCTTGTTTCCTATAGAACTTTGGAATGTCCGGATTCAAACAGTGGAAGGCATACCGCGTACCACTAATAAGATAGAAGCACTGTTTTCATAACAAATTTGTATTAGAAAACGGCTTATTTTGATAATTATGGCTCGTGTAGGAAAGTATTTAATCTGCGTAAGAGTCTCGATTGGAATAGGAGAGCTTTCTAGAAACTTCTATATAGCTCTACGCCCTTATTACGTAGTACTTATTCTGTATTTCATTGGCCAACGAGCCGGATAAGTTTGGCAGAGAATAAACATGGATAATTTAGAAAAAGCAAAGCGAAAGAGAAAATTTCACCAGGGCACTACGACGAAGTTATTGAACAAAATTGACGATGCGCTAAAGCAAGACGTGGACAAAAGAGACGAGCGTCGGTTAAAGCAACTTTTCACGGATTTAAAAGATAAGGCAGGAGTTTTAAAAACTCTGGATGAAGAAATTTTTGATTTGCTTGTTGAAACCGCCGACGAAGATGCCTTTGACAAGGAGTCAGACGAAGCTAGTGACACTAAGGAGAAAATCACATACAACTTGATTTCACTCGAGAAAGCCTTGGAAAAACTGGATTTAAAATCAGAACCGAAGGGAAATTATCAATCGCTGCCCCCAGCTAACACGGAAAGGAGTCTCACGAGAAAGTCTGGATTCGATTGCGTCAACGAACATTTCTGCGGAAAATTGTAGCAGAAGAGTGAAACTCCCAAAACTGGAATTAAATAAATTTTCTGGGAAAATCGCCAAGTGGCAAGAGTTTTGGGACGGTTTTAAAAGTGCCGTTCACGACGACAATCAAATGGCCAAGGTTGACAAATTTAAATATTTACGAAGTTACTTGGAGGAACCGGCCAGAAGTGTAGTAACGGGATTTGCTCTGACTGACTCAGCATATGACTCAGCCGTGGAACTGCTGAAAAACAGATACGCAAAGCCAAGCGTCATCAAAAGGGCCCACATAAACGATTTGATTAACTTGGCCCCAGTCTTTCAAGAAAGGAATGTTACACGAATACGAAATTTGCACGATCAAATCGAGAGTCGGTTCCGTGCGATGGAGGCTCAAGGTGTAAACAAGGAAACTAACTCGAGCGTGGTAGTGCCAGTTCTGATAGGAAAAATTCCGGAGACGTTGAGGAATAACATGATTAGATTTGGAAGCAATCACATGGAGTTGAATTTGAATGATATGCTTTTAGCTCTAGGGAAAGAAGTCGAGGTTCTGGAGGGACACTTCCCGATAATGGCAATGTAGCAGATGAGAAGACCTGATCACCCAAGGAGAGAATAGGGATCAAGCCATTTGGGAGCAAAGAAGCTAATGTAGCTACGAGAGATGTTGTGGAGATCTCACTCGGAAGCTTCTCAGCATGAGAAGGGTAGTCCTATTAAAGCCTTTGTTGTTGAGGAAATATCAGATATCCCTAATATGCACGTAGAAATTGTGAAGAAGAAATTTAGGCATTTGAATGAGCTATGGTTTTCAGATGTTTGCAGGTCTGATGATATTTTGGAAGTTGACTGCCTCATCGGCTGTGATTGTTTACGGAATTTTCAAGAAGGAGAAATAATACGAGGGGGGTCAGATGAACCTGTGGCAGTGAAAACAAAGTTGGACTGGGTGTTGTCAGGGTCACTTCAAGGTGAGAAGTTAAATTCTATGAATTTTAGTATTCAACAACAACAAGAACGCTTGTTCTCCTCTTCAGCGATACGTTATATACCTGTTGGGAAACCTCACGCGCTCACAGTGGGATTCTAGTTTGTTTTGGGGGTTTTTTTAGATTAACGTAATCTTGTAATAGCAAGTTATCGCGGCTCTAAAAGAACACTGAGTCATTTATTAAACGATGCAATTTACGTAAAAACCTCGGTTTCATTCTGAGTTAGGATATTACTCAACAAGATAGAACTTCTAGAAACTTTGCCATTGTATTCAGATTTAATTACGTAATTGATTTTTGGTATTTTTATTGGTTCGAGTATAGCTAAATTTGCTTGTGATTGGCTAGAAATTTCAAGAATTTCCTTAATTGCTAGTATATAAGAATGTAATGAATCCTCATGGTTTAAGTTGTGTTTTAGAGAGATTTTCACGATGTACGTTATGTTGAATTAATTGAAGAAAATTTTGAAAACGTATAGATTGCTTCTCTCTAAGAGTTGTTCTAATCGTTTAAGAACTAGTGCAGTAGGGATATTGCGATAATTCCTATATTAATCCACCGAACTGGATAAACGAAAAGAGCAAAATGGAAAATTTAGAGAAAGCTAAAAGGAAGAGAAAATCTCATCGTGGAACGACGACGAAGCTGATAAATAAAGTCAAGGATGTCTTAGGAAGGGAAGACAAGGATAAGTTTAGGATCGAACAGTGTCTGGTTGATTTGAAGGAAAAGGCACAAATTTTAAAGGTACTAGACGATTTTATTTTTGATTTAATTGTTGAAATTGCGGACGATGATGCCTGCGATAAGGAAGCCGATGAGGCTAGTGAAATCAAAGAGAAAATTACCTATACCATAGTAACACTCGAAAATGCTTTGAAACAATTAGACATTGTATCATATGTATCGGAGAAAAACTTTCAACACAGGACCTCAGGCAACTTGTTAAGGAGTCCCTCTAGAGAAAGCGTAAGTTCAATCGCCGCGTCCATTGCCAACTTAGAGATTAATAATAGAAAGGTTAAGCTCCCAAAATTAGAGTTGAAAAGGTTTGGGGGAAAAATAGCAGAATGGCCAGAATTTTGGGACGGATTTCGAAGTGCTGTACATGAGGACAGTCAACTTGCGAAGGTAGACAAGTTTAAATACCTCAAGAGTTTTCTCGAAGAGCCTGCCAGAGGTGTAGTTTCAGGGTTTTCCCTCACGGATGCGGATTACGACTCAGCTATAGAGCTTTTAAAAGGGAGGTACGACAAGCCAAGCGTCATCAAACGCGCCCACTTAAATGACCTAATAAACTTGGCATCAGTTTTCAACGAGAAATACGTTCAGAGATTGCGTCATCTACACTACCAAATCGAGACCCGTTTTCGTGCGATGGAGGCTCAAAGGGTCGACAAGGAAACCCAGCGTAGTCGTTCCTGTCCTCATGGGAAAGATTCCTGAGTCGCTGAGGAATAATATGATTCGGTTTGGAAGCAACCACATGGAATGGAACCTTGACGACATGATTGGTGCTCTTGGAAAGGAACTGGAAGTTCTCGAGGGATATTTCCCGACAATGCAGCAAGCCGGAGGAGAAAGGAGACAAGCTAGGCCCAGGCCGCAAAAGGGTAAGCCCCCAACGGCCTCAGCTTTGTTCACAGGCAACGATGGCCAGAAGAAATATGCTTTCTGTAAATAAGAACATCCACCAGAGAAATGCACAAAACTTAAGGACATAAAGGAGCGTAAGGATTTTTTAATTAAATCTGCTAGATGTTTTAGTTGTTTAATACCTGGTCATACAAATGTCGCAATAAGGTAAATTGTAATCTGTGTAAGGGGTATCACCACTGTGCCATTTGCCCCACCCTTGCTCCCGCGCCCAGTAAGGACTTCCAGCTGCAGTCTACCGCACCTGCACTAGACCCCACTGCTTCAGCATGGGTTGGGAATACTGGCTCAGAAGGGAGAGTGGCCTTGCAAACAGCCTTAGCTGTAGTGAATGGCAAAAGAAAGGATAAGGTGAGGGTTTTGTTTGATACAGGTAGCCATAAATCCTTCATTACTGCTAAGGCTGTTGGCAAACTCAGATTAAGGCCTGTGAGGACAGAACTGCTTGGGATCAAGGCGTTCGGAAGTAATGAGTCGAATGTTGCCATGAGAGATGTTGTACGAATCTCATTAGATCCACCAGAAGGGGGTGAAAATGTTTTAGTAGAAGCCTTTGTTGTCGGGGATATTTCTAGTATTCCAAATATAAATATTGAAGTAGTCAAGGGTAATTACTCACATTTGTCCAAGTTATGGTTTTCAGATGTGAGTAGAACAGAAGAAGCACTGGAAGTGGACTGCCTGATTGGATCGGACTGGCTCTGGCAGTTTCAAAAGGGTGAAACAATACGAGGGGGGCCAGATGAACCTGTGGCAGTAAAGACTAGCTTGGGCTGGGTAATCTCAGGACCACTGAAAGGTGAGAAACTCGCTTCTGATTCAAATGTTAATATTTGTGTTGCATCAATGTTTTCCCTTGCAGCTAATCATAATGATGACTTAGACATGAAGATTCAAAAGCTTTGGGACCTTGATAGTTTGGGAATTAGGGAGGGAAATAAAGTTCATGAGAATGTATTAGATAATATTTCCTTTGAAGGTGGTCGTTATTCGGTTGGGCTTCCCTGGAAATTGGGGCATAAACCCTTAGGCTCCAATTATAACGTCAGCTTGCAACGCTTGAAGGGTCAGGTCAAGAAATTGAAGCAGAGCCCAAATATTTATGAGCAATACAACGAAATTATTTCACAGCAAGCCGAGCAGGGCATAATAGAACAGGTAACAGAGCTTGAAGCCGCTGGCTCTGTGCACTATCTCCCTCACAGGGCTGTATTGAGGGAGAATGCAGAAACCACTAAGGTTAGGGTAGTGTACGATGCTTCAAGCAAGAATCGCAAATCCGAAGCCTCGTTAAATGATTGCTTGCATGTAGGGCCTTCACTGACTCCTTTAATATTTGATGTCCTTCTCAGGTTTAGGACAAATCCAGTAGCCTTAGTAGGTGATATTGAGAAGGCGTTTTTAAACATTGAAATTCACCCCAAGGATCGAGACTGCCTGAGATTTCTTTGGTTGAAGGACATACATGCTGAGAACCCAGAGGTGGTAGTTTATCGCTTCAATAGGGTAGTTTTTGGGTGTAACTCTTCACCATTTCTCCTAAACTGCGTTCTGAGGCATCATATCCAGAAGTACGAAAAGGAGGACCCAGAGTTTGTGAGTAAAATGATAGGAGGGTTCTTTGTAGACAATTTAGTGACGGGATGTGCGGACACCAAGAGGCTTTAAGTCTGTATGAGAAAGCAAGAGAGCGAATGAAAGAAGGAGGATTTAACTTGCGTAAGTGGAAGACAAATGATAGGAAGCTAGCCCGGGAGATTGCAGTTAAGGAAGGAGAGGGATCAAAGGAGAGACTAGCACCTGAACTAGAAGACACCTCATATGCTAAGGAGACCCTAGGTGTAACCGTGAGTAAGGGAGAAAAGACTAAGGTGCTAGGCATTACTTGGGACAATGTAAAGGACACCTGGGAATTTAATCTAGGTAACAGAAGCCAAGAGATTATCAGGGCTGTACCAACCACCAAGAGAGGAATTCTTAGTGCCTTAGCCTCCATATTTGACCCACGTGGCTTGGTCAGTCCCATAGTTGTCTCAGCTAAAATACTGTTTCAGGAATTGTGCCTTGAGAAATTGGGCTGGGACGATCCCCTTTCAAAAGATAAGAGGAGATAGAGAGAGCAGAGAGAACTTGGATCAAGGAAGCCCAAAAATCATTAATGGAAACTGATGAGTACAAAACATTGTCAGTACAATTGGGAGTAATGAATGAGGATGGACAGTTGGTGTGTAAGGGAAGATTAGGTAATGCTGATATGGAGTATAGAAGGAAGCACCCGATACTTCTTCCTAAGCACAATGCCTTTACTGACCTCGTAATTCATGATTGCCATGCAAGAGTGCATCACAACAAACTCCGGTCAACTTTAACAGAATTGAGAGGAAGGTTCTGGGTACCTCAAGGAAGACAGCAAGTAAAGCGGGTGATACGGAGGTGTCAGACATGTAAGAGACTAGAGGGTAAGGGTTTTAAACCACCTCCCACCACTGAATTGCCAAATTTTAGGGTAACTGAAACTCTACCGTTCAGCAATACTGGTGTAGACTTTGCAGGTCCATTATATGTGAAGAGAAGTACAGGTGAGATGCAAACGGTTTATATAACCTTATTCACATGTTGTGTTACCAGAGCAGTGCACTTGGAGTTGATTTCGGATTTGCAAACCTCTACATTTGTGAATTGCTTGAGAAGATTTTGTGCAAGGAGGGGTACACCCAGACTCATTAACTCGGACAATGCTCTTACCTTCAAGGCAGCAGACAAGTTATTAAAGAAGTTGACACTGGATCACACCCTCCAAGGGTTTTTAGAGCAGCATAGAATAAAATGGAAATTCAATTTACCCCTCTCGCCCTGGTGGGGAGGGTATTTTGAAAGGATGTTAGGTAGTGTCAAACGTTGTCTTAGAAAGGTACTAGGGAATGCTAGGTTAACATTCGATGAACTTAGTACCATCTTAAATGAGATTGAGAGCACCTTGAACTGCAGACCCTTGACCTATCTTTAGGACGAACTCGGAGCTGTCTTGACACCCTCTCATCTACTTACCGGACATCGATTTTCATCCTTGGCAGAGGGTATTGAACCAAATGTCGAATTTGATGAATCTCATGATGATATATGTAAAAGATTTTTATATCTAACGAAAAAACTCAATCATTTCTAGAACAGGTGGAGAAAGGAATATATGACAGATCTGAGAGAGTTTCACAAGATGAGCAACTCTGGGACTGTCCCTGTCAAAAAGGGAGATCTTGTGTTACTGCAAGAGGACAATGTCAAGCGGGGACAGTGGAAAGTTGCAATTGTAGAAGACCTCTTGGGGAAAGATAAAGAACCAAGAGGCGCTACTGTGCGTAAGTATGAGAGAGGTAAGCCAGTTATTCTAAATAGACCCCTCCAACGACTTTACCCCTTGGAGATTTTGTGCAACGATAACACTGGTGAGATGAATGGAGAGAGACAGTCTTCAATGCAGGATGGTGAGCACAATGTAAGGAAGGAGAATGAGAGTCGACGCCAGTCTAGTCGTGTTGCAGCTAAGGACGCGCGCTGGAAATCCAAGCTCATGCTTGACCCATAACCTGGGCCAAGGAGGGGGGTATGTTGGGAAACCTCACGCGCTCACAGTGGAATTCTAGTTTGTTTTTTGGTTTTTTTAGAGATTAACGTAATCTTGTAATAGCAAGTTATCGCGGCTCTTATAGAACACTGAGTCATTTATTAAACGATGCAATTTACGTAAAAACCTCGGTTTCATTCTGAGTTAGGAAATTAATCAACAAGATAGAACTTCTAGAAACTTTGCCATTGTATTCGGATTTAATTACGTAATTGATTTTTGGTATTTTTATTGGTTCGAGTATAGCTAAATTTGCTTGTGATTGGCTAGAAATTTCTAGAATTTCCTTAATTGCTAGTATATAAGAATGTAATGAATCCTCATGGTTTAAGTTGTGTTTTAGAGAGATTTTCACGATGTACGTTATGTTGAATTAATTGAAGAAAATTTTGAAAACGTATAGATTGCTTCTCTCTAAGAGTTGTTCTAATAGTTTAAGAACTAGTGCAGTAGGGATATTGCGATAATTCCTCTAAGGACATTACAATTAAAAATATGATTGAAAATGATGTTACCACAATTCTTCAAAATGGTAACTTGAATGTGAACACAGACAAAACGGAAATTACATCTTTAAAACGTGATGCAACTAAAGAAGAAGGACATTGGAGAACGACAAAAAAGTTGGGTTCCTTACTGGGTGATAAAGAGGACATTTACAAACGTAAATCACTTGCTACCATAGCATTATCAAAAATGAAGAGAGTTTGGCTGAAGAAAAACAAAAAAGTCAAGTTACCAAAGAAAATCAAACTCTACAATGTTCTCGTGAAAAGCATCTTGTTATATAATTGCTCAACCTGGGGCCTAACTCGACAAGATGAAAAAAATCTCGACTCATTCCACCGTAGACAATTGAGAGAAGTTATAGGTGTTAAATACCCTAATCGTATTAGTAGCAAGAAATTGTATGAAACAACAAAAGGTAAACCCATATCAATCGAAATTACCCAGAGACGCTGGAATCTACTCGGACATATACTGAGGTTACTAGCAGATACAACAGCCAGGAAGTCTATGAAATTCTTTTTCGAAAAACGTTCAAATACTAAATACTATTTGTTTTGGTGTCGGCATTTAGAAACAATTTCTGTCCTTTTATTTAAAAGTTCGTCGTTGTTCTCGCGTGAAAGAATTTCCAGTTTTTCTTGAAGACAAAGGGGGCACGATTTGGTTGTGTTTGAATAAGGCTTTGTTTTATTTATAATGGACCATTTTAATTGTGGGTTGATATTTTGTTGTTTTAATTTCCAGAGGTGGGTGGACAACGTGGTGTTATTTTGATACTTGGTGTTTCGACATTATTGGGTGTGTGCATTGTATCGGGTTTTGAACTCTTTCTCCGTGAACCCGATGTAGGTCTTCTTTGGGTGGTTGGGTGCAGCTATTTCGCATTTGTAGACCACAGATGAAATTTCATCTGTGGTCTACAAATGCGAAATAAAATATCAACCCACAATTAAAATATTTTGTTGTTTTAATTTCCAGAGGTGGGTCGACAACGTGGTGTTATTTTGATACTCGGTGTTTCGAAATGATTGTGTGTGTGTGCATTGTATCGGGTTTTGAACTCTTTCTCTGTGAGCCCGATGTAGGTCTTCTTTGGGTGGTTGGGTACAGCTATTTCGCATTTGTAGACCTACAAATGCGAAATAAAATATTAACCCACAATTAAAATGGTCCATTATAAAGAAAACAAAGCCTTATTCAAACACAACCAAATCGTGCCCCCTTTTTCTTCAAGAAAAACTGGAAATTCTTTCACACGAGAACAAAGACGAACTTTTAAATAAAAGGACAGAAATTGTTTCTAAATGCCGACACCAAAACAAATATCTTTTAGCTAACTACAAATCAAAAGACTGCATTGCCCATTATCCTACTATTTGCTCACTCTTTACAATTGCTTTTTTATATAACCTTTTTACATAGCCTTTATCAATTTTCAATACCTATTGCTTAATTTTATTCACACAGTTTGTATTTTTCATATTTTTCAAGCAGTTCGTTTACAGCTGAAGGTTGGTATAGTCATGAAACTCTGAGTACTGTAAAAAAAGTGTAGTTATTTTGTACGTTCCTGATACAATGATTATTATACAGGGGGAAATGTAGCCTAATGATGGAAGAAGTACCTCTTGAGACATAGCTTGGAAAAAGCTTACAACCCAGTACATGATAAATATCCTACATCATTAAACAATTGGCCACGATTTTCCTTTTCCATTCATTTAGTTCCATAGCCTGGAGTCTAGGATTAGTCAGCACAATTGTTATACCTATTTCAAATTGATGTAAATTGTGGATTAAATCAGAACAGGGTATGGGAACTACTAGTTATATTTATTGAATGGATTTTCTTTACAATCTGACTCTTTACACTACACTACACCAAGTACCAAGTACTTATTGTAAACACTTCCCTTAGAAAATAAGAGGTGCTTGAGGCAATTGAACACTGTAGAAAGCTGAAGTCTTCTCAAAACAATAGTACTTTGGATAGTCACTTATACTGTCATCAAAGCCACCTAGTTCGACAGTTAATGAGGCACAACAAAAACATTCAAATAAATGATGTGTGTAAGGCAATTGAAGAAAATTCGATTAAAAACTCAACAAAAGATCTTTACCAAGGTGTCAAAAGACTTACAAATAAATATTACTGCCAAGAGAATAAAAAATTGTTTACATCAGGAAATTGATGAAGTTTAATGTGGCTTTCGCCCAGGGCGAAGTACTAGGAACCAAATATTAAATCTTAAAATGGTGATCGAGAAAAACAGAGAATGTAATATTGATATTTTTCTGTGTTTCATCGACTATAAAAAAGCCTTTGATACAGTAGATCATAACACTCTCTAGAAATATATGCATGACATGGGTTTCCATCCACATATTGTTGAACTAAGGTAAACTAAAGGTAAGGTAAACTCTATAGTGACCAAAAGGCAACTGTTAGCACATCACATGGTCTAACTGACTGGTTCAAAATCGAGCAAGGAGTGAGGCAAGGATGTATTCTGTCACCACATTTATTCAATATATATTCTGAAATGGTCACGAGGATAGCCCTAGAAAATACTAGCAGTAGTATTAAAGTTAACGGTAAAGAAATAAAAAATTTAAGGTATGCAGATGACACTGCTTTTGACTTAAAGTATGCATGAGCTGCAGGACCTTGTCGATAGAGTGAAGACTGCAAGTGAAGCTGCTGGTTTATTTCTAAATGCAAGTAAAACAAAAGTCATGAAAATAAAGAAAAATAAAGTACTAGAACCAATCACATATAAAAGTCAATGGAGAAAATATTAAAAACAATGACGAGTTCATATATCTTGGTGCCAAGCTAACATACTGTTGTAGGTCACAACAGGAAATGTCTATTGATGATTCATAATTAATCTTAAGTATATGAGTAGGTTGACATACCTCTTCTATTCAGTGAAAGTATTCCTATTCCGGTTACTGTGATCTTGTCGTGTAAGAATTAGTTCCGTTTATGTACAAAGAATATTACTTGTAAATACTTGTAAATCAGTTGGTTCGTTAGTTGGTTAGTAGTAGCAAGGGACTGTGATTCAAATAAAAGTGTTTCGTTTATTCATTGTCACTAGAATTTTGATGCGCTGCGTTTCGTCCAGGCAAGGATACAACAATTGGCGACGAGTATTTCTTTACGGTCCTACGTGCAATATGGCAGTATTTGGTAGTGTTGGTCCTTTCGACGAGGGAACGGAAAGCTTCATCGACTATGCCGACTGTATGGATGCATTTTTGAAAGCCAACTCCATCTCTGATGAATTAAAGGTAAGCGTGTTTCTTGCTACAGTGGGTTCCGACGGTTACAAATTGTTGAACAATTTATGTAGCCGGGAAAATCCAAATACGCTATCATACAAGGTTCTTTTGGATCTTCTTTGTAAACATTATCGTCCTGCTTCCATTATTATCGTGGAACGCCATCGATTTTGGACTTCAAACCAAGCCCAAGAAGATTCAGTGGCCGATTTCATTGTAAGACTAAAGAAACTTGCCTCTACATGCGAATTCGAGACATTTTTGCCTCAAGCTCTCCGGGATCGCCTAGTTTCTGGCCTAAATTCCGGGATGCGGAAAACTCAGTGCGCGTTACTAGCAGTTCGAGATTTGACATTTGATATGGCCCGAGAAAAGTGTTTGGTCGATGAGCTTGCCTCAAAAGCCGATTTCCAGCCTCTACGCCGGACAGTGGAGCCTACATATCAAATTGTACATCCACAGAAGAAAGATGTTACAGGTCCATGTCGTTCCTGTGATAAAAAGGGTCATCAGTCTTCCCAATGCCGGTTTCGAAAGGCAGTGTGCCATTCCCGTTCCCGAACTGGACACATCCGCCCCGCCTGTCCTGTGTTGGATGCCTCAAAAGACACCCGTGTATCGCTGAAGCGAGGCAAAAACAACAGAGCAAGTACGAGACCAAAACAACACGCTGTTGTAGACTCGGAGGACAATAAACTTTCTGAGACTGGAGACACTTTTATATTGTACCCAGTGCAAGAAAAGCGGGTAAAACCCTATTTAGTTACGTTAAATATTGCTTGGCACTTTTTAGATATGGAGGTAGATACAGGCGCCTCTCGTTCTACTCTTTCCTCTACGGAATATAATAAATACTTTCGTTCGTTTTCTCTGGAGAAAAGTAATGTGTCTTTACGAAGTTACACAAATGATGTTGTGCCTATTTCAGGTTTTCTTCGCGTACCAGTTAGGTATGCTGATCAACCTGAAGTTGATCTTAATCTAATTGTTGTACAAGGTAATGGACCTTGCTTATTAGGTCGAGATTGGATGCGTCATTTTCGCTTTGACTGGGTTTATATTTTTTCGCGTAATTTAAACGGAAACCCAGATTCTAAGATTGATGCGGTTTCTAACATTTTGCCTTCTGACAAAGCTCAGGGTTTGCCTACATCGTCACAGTTTCCTAAGGTGTTTAATAATTTGTTACAGCGTCATTCGGAATTGTTTACGTCTCAGGGTAGCGGTATTCGCAAGTTTACTGCATCTATTAAGCTTAAGCCTAATGCTAGACCTGTGTTTCAGAAGGCACCTCCAGCCCCTCATGCGCTTAGGCCCAAGGTAGAACAGGAGTATGATAGTATCATTAAGAATAAGATAGTTGAGCCTGTCACCTTTAGTAGTTGGACATCTCCTGCAGTGCACGTTCAGAAAGCTCGCGGGGGGGGGGATCCGTGTGTGTGGTGATTATAAGAAGCTTAATGATTTGATTAAGGATGATGGATATCAGTTTCCGAATGTGCATGATATGTTGGCCAAACTTACCCAGAATGGCTTCCGGCCCAAGTATTTTTCAGCCCTTGACTTATCAGGTGCTTTTAATCAGTTGTTTTTGGATGAACCATCATCAGAGCTACTAACCCTACACACTCATAAGGGTCTTTTAAAGCCTAAACGTCTATGTTTTGGGGTTAAGACTGCTCCGTCACTTTTCCAGGCCACAATTGATATCAGCACATCAGATTTAGTCAATAAATGTGTAAATATCTCATTACTTAAGATCTTTGTTCCCCATTATAATTCATCCGGAACAGATGTTCACAGTTGTATTAGGTTAAGGACAGGGTATTTGGTTCTGATGTTTTCTTATATTTAGCTGCACACAAAATATTCAACCATAAATAGGAGGCCTGTTTAGCTGAGTGTCAGTGTGCTGAAGTCGGTGAAGCACTGCGTTAGCTTGGTTAGAGGAGACAAAAGACCTGTTTTGCAGGCGAAGATAAGACATTAGTTGTTCCCGTTTATTTTCATTTTCAAGTGTGTGAGATCAATAAATTTGCCAAAAGAGAATCCCTGAATCCTTACTCGTTCTCATGTGCTGCCACCCTGCATATCCTGTTGCACTACTTTTGAAGAGGGGGCAGAGGTTGAATCATACCTTGAGAGGCTCGATTGTTATTTTGCTGTACCCGCTACTGCAGAGGAAAGTAAAGTGTCTATTCTTTTAATGGGATTAAGTTCAGCACAGTACCAAACACTTGAGGGTGTTGTATCGCCTGAAGTACCATGAACTGTGACATATGAAATATTAACAGAGTCTTTAGTCCATCATTATGGCAAAGTTAGAAATCAGAGGTTAGAACAAACACAATTTTGCACTTTAAAAAGACATGCTGGTGAACCAGTTGCTGATTTTCAAGTGTATATCAGAAAAGCCACAAGACATTGTAATTTTGGTGACAAGTTAGAGGACAATTTATTAGAGCAGTTTTATCAGGTAAAAAATATTCCATGGTACAGGTCCTGCATATATGTCAGAATTGTTCAATAAGTATGATAGATCTCATAATACCAGGAAAAGTCAAAACACATCTGTTTTACCTGATGTCAATACCCATGGCAAACTAACTTTTAAATGGAATGGTGCTAAATTGTGGAATTCTCTACCTGCTGATATTAAATGTTGTGATGATGAATTCAAATTTAAATCAATGTGTAAGAAATACCTGTTCAATGAAATGTCTAAAATTGAATCTTCTGAATATGTAATGTAATGTATGTGTATAATGTAATTATGTGTATTTGTAATGTATTGTTTACCATTTTTACACTATATGTGCCATCTTGAAAATGTGATACAGGGTCCACCACTTTTGGTGCTAACATTATTCATTACCACAGCTTATGTCATTGTAGTTTTTAGTTTGTTAGTAATTTATTATAACTTGCAATATCCACTATTTTTCTTTTATTGAATTTGAGTGGGATCCATCACACCTTCCTTCTGTCCCTCAACATCATGGCTCCCAAATCAGTGTCACCTCTGACATGATCAAGGTTGCCATCTCACAAATGAAAGATGGCAAAGCAACAGGTCCATCTGGTGTTGTTCTAGAGATGATCAAGGTTGCTGGTGACCCTGGAGCAGAGATGATCCGTGACTTGGTTACTTCTATTATTGCTGGCAGGAAGATTCCAAGGGACTGGGAGGAAAGCTTCATTCTGTGCCTATACAAGGGGAAGAGAGATGCTTTAGACCGTGGTAACTGCAAAGGACTGAAGCTGACTGAGCATGTAATGAAAATTCTGTAAAGGTTAATTGATAAAGTCATCAGGGGTCATGTCCATATAGATGAATGCCAGTTCGGTTTTGTTCCTGGAAGGGGTACTATGAACACCATTTTTGTTATTAGGGAATTGCAAGAACAGTATATGGCAGCTGGCAAAAACATCTCTATGGCTTTTGTAGACCTTGCCTCTATGGCTTTTGTAGACCTTGCCTTTGCTCCATGCTTCTTCAGATGTTGCACGTGTTTCTTTGGCTGTTTTGTTTGAGAAAGAAGAACAAAATCATTTGTGTGTCTGTGTTATATTCACTTAAGGAAAAATTGAAGCATAATGGCGTCGCGGAGATCGGACGTGTTTTTTACTGCTGGTGTAGCTGTTTTGATATTAAAACCTTGCTATTGCACTAGTGATGGGATTAGCACAACTTTTATGGTAGAAGACACTTGCTGTACAGAGAGTTTCATGTATGTGGAGCAGAAATTTGTACCAAGCTTGAAAACGAGAAGGAAATCACTGTTTTGCTTGCTTTTACTTATTTGTGGTGATATTGAGACCTGCCCTGGCCCAGATCTGTTTGCAAACAAAAACGATTTTACTATATTGCATCAAAACATTTGAGGGCTTCAGGGAAAGAAAGACTTAATCCAAGATTATATACTACAACGAAATATCAACATCTTCGGTGTCACAGAAACCCTACTACATAAGCTTATTCCAACAACAGCTATAAATATCAGGGGGTATGTCTTCGAAAGATCCGACCGAGGAAACAAAGGAGGTGGTGTCGGTGTTTATATCAAACAAGATATCGAATACATACGGAGAAATGACCTAGAAGAAAATGATATCGAGAGTTTATGGATCGAAATAAAGCAAACTAACTCAAAAAGTTTTATTCTGGGTATAGTATATCGACCCCCGGATACCTCGTTGCATCTCGGAAAAAACTTTGAGACAAACTTTTTGAATATTATCAGAAAAGTGAATAAAGAGGACAAAGAACTTTTGATAATGGGCGATTTGAATATAAACTATTTAATTAAAGAATCACACCGTACTTTCAAAGATCGTATTGCCCTTCTGGGATTGAAACAAGTCATTAAAGAACCGACTAGAACAACAATAGAATCACAAACACTTATTGATGTTATCCTTTCAAATCGACCTGAATACCTCTGTAAAATAAAAGTAATCCTATCGTCAAACAGTGATCATGACATAATTGGATGCAAACGTAAGAAAAATAACATTAGACTTTCCGATATAACCGTGCGCTTTCGTGATTATAAAAACTATGATGCAGAAGCCATTAAAAATGAACTCTCCTCCGCAGATTGGCACTCAGTGTTTAAGTCGAAAAATGTCAACTGTGCATGGAGAGCATTTAAACATATCTTACTGCAAAAGATTGATGAACATGCTCCGATTATTACAAAACGAGTAAAGGGAAAAACATCGCCCTGGCTCAACCGTGAAATAAAAAAAGAAATGAACATATGCGACTGTCTTCGACGAAAATTTCAAAAATCAAGAACCAAGGCAGACTTTGAGAGATATAAGAAACAGCGAAACAAAACAAATATAGCAGTCAAGAAGGCGAAAAAGGAACATAACCGTAAATTACTTAATGACTCTGCAACAAATTCTCAAAAATTCTGGCGAACAATAAAATCTATTTTTCCCTCAAAAGAAAAACCGTCAATTGCGAAATCATTCATCATTGATGGAGAGCCTCAGTCACAACCCTCAGAAATCGCTTCAAGGTTTTGTTCCTTCTTCACAAATATTGCAACCAAACTGAAATTGACATCGTTACCCTTAAAAGACTTTGTATGGTCACTACCATACAAAAATAGGAATCGAACTTATACTTCATTCAAATTTCGTCCTGTCACCGTAAACGTAATTTTCAAACAATTGAAAAGGCTAAACCGTAACAAAGCCTACGGCGATGATAACCTTCCACCAGGATTCCTAAAGGACATGTCAATCATTATTGCTGAACCCCTCGCATATATCATCAACCTCTGTCTTTTGCAAGGAGATCTACCTGAGGACTTCAAGATTGCAAAGATTACACCAACTTTTAAAAGTGGTTCAAAGCACCTGTTAGACAATTATCGACCTATTTCCGTTCTCCCCATATGTGCGAAAGTACTCGAACGCTGTATTCATTCGCAATTAATGAGCCACCTAGAGACACACAAGTTACTGTCAGAACATCAGTATGGTTTTCGCACCAAGAGAAGTACAGAAGTAGCTGCAACTATTTTCACCGATTCCATCAGAAAAAGTATGGACGCTGGCTTGCTAACGGGAGCTGTATTCATTGACCTGAGCAAGGCCTTTGACACCTTGAGCCACAGTCAGATAGTACTCAATCTAGAAAACTATGGTGTGCGTGACGTTGAAAGAGACTTCTTCATTAATTATCTATTCAACCGCAAACAAAAAGTGAACTTCGAAAATGCAGTATCAAAAGCAGAACCTGTAACATGCGGTGTACCACAAGGGTCTATTATAGGCCCCCTTCTTTTTCTTCTCTGTTTTGATGGTGTCACTGATGTGCTGAAAAATTGTAAGATCATAATGTACGCAGATGACACTGTTATATTTACATCTGCAAAAAACATCGAGGAAGTCCAAAAAACTCTCACCGAGGACTTTAAACGAGTTGCTGACTGGATGGAATCAAATGGACTTATCACTAATATGAAAGCAGGGAAAACAGAAAGTATGATCTTTGGTACCCATCAAAAAATCAAGAACAAAGGGCTGCACATAAATTATCGACATCATAAAATCTCCGATACCAAGTCATACAAATACCTGGGCGTAACCTTGGACCAGTCATTAACTTTAGCAGAGTATACAACATCAACTTACAAGAAGGCGATTGGAAGATTGTATTTACTACAACGTCTACGACCACAGCTAACGGTGAAAGCTGCAACTTCAATCTACATGTCAATGCTGGTACCATTATTTACTTATTGCTCAATTATCGCTTGCACGACAAACAATGCATACAAAGATAAAATAACATCATTTGAAGAACGTGCCCGAAAAGTGATCTTTGAAAACAGACAGTATCAACCAAGTCTGCCTTCCATTGATTCTCAATTGAAAAAGAAACTTTGCGTGTATGTATATAACTGTCTGCATGAAAACGTGTGTGATGCCATGAAAAACTACTTTGAAATAATGGAAAATAATACTCGAAATAAAAATAAACTTATTAGACTGCCACATATTAGACTTGAATCCTCTAAGAAAAGTTTTTATTATCATGGTGCAAAATGCTTTAATGATCTCCCTCTACATGTCAGGAGTTCTAAAAGCCAGAATGAGTTTTTAAAATATTTTGAAAAGTAGATTTTAGATTTTATATTTAATTTTATCATTTTAAGTAAATCTGATTAATAAATTTATACTGACCCCTCCCCTCTTAACATTTAAGGGTATATCATTGTATGAAGGTATGTCCAAACATTTGCCTCCTCTGATGCATTCTTAGATGTCAAGACAGGACCCAGTGGAAGAACAGGATTTGTATATATGTGTATATGTATATATCATATTTTGAACTTGGCTATCCTGTATATAACATTCGTAATAATAATAATAATAATAATTGAAAAAGCCTTTGATTGAATTCTGCGCAAGGTCATATGGTGGGCAATGAACAAGCTTGGGATTGAACAATGGATTGTCTAGCTAGTACAGGGAATGTACAACCATGCAAAGAGCCGGGTCTGCGTTGGAAATGGTTACAGGTCTGAATTTGAAGTGAAAGTTAGGGTGTATAAGGGCTAGGTAAAGAGTCCCCTTCTGTTCATAGTGGTATTAGAGGCACTTTCAAAAGAGTTCCATTTGGGTGTTTCATGGGAGGACCTGTATGCTGATGTTTTATTATTGTAGAAGAGACTCTAGAGGAGTGTACCAGATGTTTACTTATCTGGAAAGATGAAATGGAAAGGAAAGGACCCAGAGTAAATGTTGACAAGACCAAGATTATGTTTTTCGGCACTGGTTTGGACATATTATGAGGTTGGGCAAATACCCCTGTGAAGTGATTTTCAGGTGTTGGTAACAACAGCATTTTGTGCTGTGGGTGCAAATACTGGGTGGACAAAAGGTGCAGTGGACTGAAAAAGATAAATGTGGACCCCAACTTCTTTTGCAAAAGATGTAGATGTTAGGCATGACCTGTGGATGGCAGAACCCAGTAAATAGTTTCTGTTGGCTCTGATGTGCTTGAGGTGGTGTCTTCTTTCTGCTACCTCGGTGATACACCCTCTACAGCTGGTGGCTGTTCACTTGCCTCAATCACTCATATAAAGTCTGCCGGAACAAGTTCAAGGAGCTTCTCCCAATCCTGTCATGAAGAGATCTGACACTGAGGACACACGGAAAAGTATACAATGCTTGTATACATAGTGTCATGTTGTACGGCAGCAAAACATGGCCCATGACCAAGAGTGACTTATTGGGCATGCAGCATAATGATAGGGCAATGATTAGGCAAATGTGTAGTTTCAGACATGATCAGGTGCAGACAACCCCTTCAACCCAATTGCTGCCCAAGCTATGAGGAAAAGGCATCTATGCTGGTACAGCCATGTCCAGTGATCTAGTGGCACAATCAATGGATGGACATCGGAAACATGGGCGGCCAAGAAAGACATGGCACAATGTTCTGAAGGATGACATCTCTGGCTGGGGCCTTGGTTCAAGTGACCCATGAATAGAGCCACCTAGAAATCTAGTGTGAGATATGCCATGCGTGCAGCTAGCCAGACATCTGGAGGGAAGCCCACCATCATGGAGGATGCTTCCAGACCTGCATGATAATNGTGATCTAGTGGCACAATCAATGGATGGACAGCGGAAACATGGGCGGCCAAGAAAGACATGGCACAATGTTCTGAAGGATGACATCTCTGGCTGGGGCCTTGGTTCAAGTGACCCATGAATAGAGCCACCTAGAAATCTAGTGTGAGATATGCCATGCGTGCAGCTAGCCAGACATCTGGAGGGAAGCCCACCATCATGGAGGATGCTTCCAGACCTGCACGATAATCAAAAAGAACCAATTGTATGTATGTATGTATGTATTGTATACATCTTTACATGACAGTATTTATTACTTACTAATGTTATTGCCAATATTTTTTTGGTAATATTTGAGTAATATTTTTTGCATTTTGACATGTATTCATTATTATGCTGTAATTCATCTTTTGATTTGTAAAAATGATAATGAATAAAAGAATTCTAAATCTAAATCACCAGGGATTGACAAGAAAATTAGTAGAGAGTGGCAATGTGACAGCTTTGGCTGCTGCCATGCAAATTCCTGGCACCTTCCAGTTACTCGATGGAGAAACTAGTGCTGCATCTAATAAAAAATCAATGAGTTTTGTACCTAGAGTATGTTAGTTGAACAGGAAGTTAGCTCATTATACTACCACTAAGCAGTTTAATGATTCCAGTGCAGTCAGTTTGTTTTTGTTGTTGTAAGGTTGGACAAAAAGCTGATGATAAACAATGTCCAGCACTAGGAAAGACTTGTCGTCAATGTAAGAATGAAGGACATTTTGCAGGATTGAAATATTGTAAGTTAAAGAAAGACCAGAAAAAGAAATCTACAACTACAAATGCTATGGCAAATGCTATTGAGGAGGAAGTTGCACTTTACCCCTCTACCTCTACAGCGTGTATGTAGATTACTTTGGTCACAAGTTTACTGTTACCCTGAAGGAAAAATGAAACACACTGAAATTCTCTGTGAATTACTTTCAATTTGAATCTGTTGTTGTAACACTTAAGTGACAATATACCTACATTAAAGGTGGGTGATTGGTCCTGATATACATGGGGAGGATGGCACTGAGGTTGTAAAGGTCCCTGAATATCCTGTATTCCAAGAACCTGACAGAGAAGCTGAGGATAAAGTGGTAGCAGAACATGCCAGGAGTGCAGTGGAGGACCACAGAAGCACTACTTTCCACCTATGATTTGGTTATATCATTGGGAGACTGCATTTATTACTATTTTATGAGAAGTTTTATCAGGTTAAGTAGCGAAATCTTTTTGTAAACCATCTGAGTTTTCTCTATTTTGTAAAATTTTACCAAATCTTTGTGATGGTGTGAAGAAAGAATATTGAAATATCTACAATGTAATAGCCACAACAAAATTAGAGCCAAAATTACTTAATAACCTACAGTCATTTTTGGAGACTGTGGCAACTAAAGGAATTTTTATATCAAGATTAATGAGCACCACAAACAACCTTTCAACAAGCTAACTGTTTTCAGAAAATTAATTAAAAGGTCATGGACACCATGTTGTGAACACCACATAATGTCCACAACAAGGAGAAAGAAAATGATGTGCAAAATATATAATTAGTTTTTATAATTTTCTTAGCAAAATGAAAGGTAGTGGTAACCTTTATCATTTGTTGATATAATCTACAACTCACTTTTGAGCTTCTATTTTATTGCATGCTAAAAGCTGTATTTGATAACCTCATATTCATGTGTCTGGAAGACCCAAGTATTTCATGGTTGTATAAAACAAGAGCATAGCCTTTAGTGGCAAAAGTTCATATATTTCAAACAGCTTAGCTAATAAATTTTTGAAAAGTTGCATTAGCTAAGAAAAACAGATTTCAAAATTCTCTATTTTTTAATGTCTTAACTAGAACTGCCTTCTGTATTGCATGTTATTAAAATATTGTATTTGAGATAATTCAGGTATTATATTAATGTAACCCTGCGTTGGAATTTTAAAGAAATATCAAAAACCTTATACCTATCTAATATCCAACGCGACAGAATTGCAGACTTGAGTTCCGTGTGCGCAACCAGCTGTTTTCCCTACACATTTGACACTTTTATCAATATATGCGTATTTCGCGTGTGAAAGGCACAATTATTACAACTGTTTATAAAATTTGACATTACCTAAAACATATCAAAAGATTACCTCTGAATGGTTTTCATGTTAACCTGCAAATGATAAAAAAGCAAGTAAACCACTTTCTGAGTTCTCCGAAGTATCACGTTTTTCTTTCTCAATCCTTTTGCTTAATGGAGTCCAGTTATTAAGTCTTTTCCTCCGTTTTGCTGCCTTTGACAATGGCGAGTTACCGATACTGTTTGGAGTATCACTACTCTTGCTTAAAGCTCCTTTATTTAACAATGCACTTTTTCGTCTATATGGTGTTAAGAATTGTTCAAAAGATGAATTTTGTTGAGATGCATTATCAGTTTTTTTCATCATTCGTAGGGAATTGTACCCTGATATTACCAAATTATCATTCCAGGAGTTTCGAAGTTCATAGTAATTCGGTAGACATGGGGTGATTTTTTGTTTGTTACACACAAGACATGTTCTTATCACTTGAGGGCCACGTTTGATAGGTCTAGGCTTTCTTCTTTTCCTTGTAGCTTTAGCTGTTTCTCGTGGATCTTGAACACATACCATGGACTTTGCAGTCGACGTAACATGGCCATGTCCACTCTGGCTTTGTGCTGGGTTGCTCGAGCTACTTTGATAAGTAGGCCCTGATTGAACTGTAGTACCCACTGTGGGTAGAATCAAATCACTGATACTCACTTGATCATTAGCTGCTTCAGGTTCTTTCTGCAAAGTCTTTGAAGACTTTTTAGCGCGTCTTTTTCGTTTGTGGATACGAAATCTTGTGTTTGAAAGTGATTGAATGCTGTGACACGCTTCACAAACTGTAACGGTAGTACCGGCCTCTTCACCATCTTTAGAACGTTGGCGTATTCCTTCATTTACATCATTATATTTAGAATAATAATATGAAGCTAACACTGAGGACTGAGGTAATATAGCCTTACTTAACTTGCTTAAGAATGAAGCCTTCTTTACTTCAACCTCAAAGGCTTCTGCCATCTTGGCTGGTGTTGTGAATTCAGTAGCCTCGATTTGACAGGTTCAAAAAAAAAACCCTGTTTGATGTCGAGGTTCATGATCCAGCTCCAACCCTCTTCTTCCCTGTGCTTGGTTTTGTGCAAATAAATTGATAGATTCTTCTACCCATTGCTGATCTTCTTGCCTTTTCATGCCCAAGTCTGTACCATTCTGTGACAATATCCATTCATGTGATTCTTTTTCTTCCTCTTGTTCTTTTGACATGGTCCTCCAGTAAAGTTCTGTAAAGTGGTACCTCCTTCAATTCTGAAGAAAGTAATGCTTTTGCATGTTTTCAAAAATAATAAATTCTAGATTTTGGGCAGATCCTAGTGTTTATGGGGAGGTAGCTTCCGGAAATTACACCTCTGAAAGAACTTGGTCCAGAGAGGGGCAATGCCAAGTTAGGGTTTGACGCAAATAGGTTTGGGGGGGAAATCTTTGGGGCAGATAAAACTTCAGATTTACCCTGGCGGTATGTCCATATCCCAAAGCCATCTGACCATTTTATAATTTTATAAGAGAGGGTCCATATTTCATATACTTCGTCCAATATTCATAAACTAGGATGGGAGACACATTTTAATATTCTTTTTCTAGTCTTGATTGAAAATCTGCTACAGGTAAGTGCGTCTCTTATCTTGTTAAAGAAATTTCTTGGTATTGATATCTATCTTATTAGTTCTTGATTATCGCCCCGGTCTTCGGTGATGAGCTGCCCAAGATAAATGAATGTGTCAACTTGTTTCACATTTTCATTGTCTATTTTGATTTTGTGTGTCAGGTTGCATTTTGATATTAACATTGACTTGTTTTTCTTTGGGTTTATTTTCATTCCATATTCTTTTCCTTTTTCATTGACTCTGTGTAAGATTTTATTTAGTTGTTCTTCACTTTCTGCTAACATCACCTATTATCTGAATACCTCAGATTATTTATGTTGTGCCCTCGAATGGGAATGCATAGTTCATTCTCTATGCTTCTAAATGTTATTTCTGTGCATAAATAAAAAAGTCAGAGTGATAAAATACAACCTTGTCTTACCTTACGCTTGATTTTGACTTCATCTGAATACCCATTTTGTGGTCTGATAAAAGTTCTTTGGTTCCAATAAAGAATTTGAATGAATGAAACATCTTTAACTTTTATTCCAACATCAATAAGGCAATTTCTCAATTTGTCATGATTCCTTCTGTCAAATGCGCTCAGGCAATCAATGAAACAGTCCTATATACCTTGTTTAGGTCGTTATATTTTTCCATGATAACCCTAATTTTCAATATGTTTTTCCTTGTTTCTTTTATCTATTATGATTTTGTTTCTTATCAATATCCTCAGTATTATTTTGGGCACAGGACTCTTAAGTCTAAATGTTCTGAATTGTGTGCATTTTGTTGCTTTGGGCTTTTGGGTTAATTTTATGAAGATAAAGTTGCTCATATCTCCTGGGATGGATCCCGAATTACACACTAAATTACAAAAATGTAGAGTGTTTGTATATTTTTACCATGAAGGCTTATAGCATTTCAGTATTGATGTTATCTGTACCAAAAGCCTTCCCTATTTTGAGACCTTTCATGACCTTTTTAAGTTTATCAACCATTTTATCTTCTCCATCTTTTTCAGATTGCCAATTTCAGTGACTGGATATGTGAGATATTCATGCAATCCTGATATTTTGTAACTCTCATCAAATAATATCATGGCCATCTTTGTCTCTTACGCATTCACTGGCTTCACATTTTTTCTTGTTTCCTGTTAATTTTTTTATTTTGTCATGCATTTCTCTGTTTGTTTATGGATTCTAGTTCTAGTTTTTCTATGTCATCAAATTTCTTAGTTTTCCATACTTCCTTTGCCTTCTTAGATTATTTTTATTTGTTTGTATTGTAATGTACTTTTGCATTAGCCGTTCTTTCTTGTTCTGTAGAATTACTGAAGGCCTATTTCACAGAGTCCCATTTTTTCATTCATATCTGGTGTTTGTTCAGTTTCATTTCCCAATATTGAGAATTTGTTAATTTATTAACTATGACAACATACTCTGTAGGATCCTGGTCCTTTTTTTTAAGGTAGCTGGTTCTGGGCCATTCCTGTCAAAAGTGTGCCGGACATGTGTTACTCACCTTGCTTTCATGCCGTCCCAACCGTTAGTCATCTGACTCTTTGTTTCATCTGCTTGTTCAGATATTTCAGTATTCATTTGAAGGGTCACGACAGCTCAGTACAGAGAACTAAGTCCAGAGATGTTTGATACTCTCACTTCGTTTAGCACCCCAGCTAAGCGAGGTCCTGTGGTTTGGCCGCCAGTGTGCACTACCAGCTACTTGAACTATAAGTGAGAATTTTTCAGTAGTGGTAGATCAGAGTATCATGTCCAAATTCTGGTAGACATTATGTCCCACTGACAAGATACAAAGGTGCTAAATATTTTAACCCCTAAACGTCGTGACAGTGGATCTGGCGCAGTGCCATTCAAACGTGAGCTCAAGACACTGTTTACATGACAGAATTACATTATTACAGAATAACATTATTACAGGAGTATATTATTACAGGCTAACATTACATTATATAGCTGCTATTCTTATTTCAAGATTGCAGAAACGGAGTAGAAAAGTTTGAGGGCGCTTAATTTCACCCGAGAAATGCAGAGAAAAATGTTCATTATATGCCCATTTTTGTATGCCGGGGTTTAACTTGCAAAGGTTTATTTTAGAGAAAAGCCAACAGTACAATGGAGGTAGAGGACGATAATTCAGAACTAGTTATCAGATATCGAGTTTTAAAACACTGATCTTGTTAGATTCCAGTCCCGAGAGAATCGTCGAAAAGAATGACATCACTGTTTGCGAATGAACACTTTTCGCAAGAGGCACTTTACATCTGGATGTTAAAAAAATTAGTTTATTGAAAACCAATTAATCCAACACTGCATTTTTCTCTACACGATGTTAAACGGTATAGATATTGATCATATTCGACCATGTTTGCTTTTTTATTTTACAATTACATACAATTCTCAAATCAAACTTGCCTGTAAATGCATAGGACCACAAACAAACAATACACCATCTGTTGACTAGGAAAATGATCTTTGCAAAAACAAGATCAATTATTTTACCAAACAAATCCAACAATAAAGTGAATAACAAGTCTCTTAGCAAGCCTATTGACCGGAAGCTTAAAACTTTATCTAGAATCAGGAAATGCCAGCATCTGCCATGGCGACTATGCAACAAAAGTCACATGAGGTTGCCAAGGAGTTTGTTGGGATGTATGTGACATGTCATCATAAATTATGTATGGGTCTTTGCTCTCATGATTACGAACTACTGAACAAAGTAAATTTACAATGGCTGTGTTGTAAATGCAACAATATTAAAGTTAGCACACTTACATTTATCAGTTATGAACTAGAGTTTTCAAAAATCTACAAGTCTATCTCAGGACTGAATACCTCCCTGAACTCAGTTCTCTGCGAACAACCATCTCCTACAAACGTATCTACAAATTTGACACATACAGAGTAAAAAAACGTCACGAAGATTACTACATGGTAATCCACATTACGTACCAACTAATAAAACTCTTAGGGTCATAAAGGTCAAGTGCAGGAGTATAATAGACATAAAGTTAAGTGGAAACGTAAGAAAATCAAGCAAAATATTTCTTTGCAGTTACTATGTAGAAATTTCAGGGGGACACTTGGAGGAGTTACTGTGAAGAATTGGCCTACCATAGTGGGGCAACCAACTCACGTAACTCAATATTTATATCTTTCCGTAGTCTTTTGATGTCTTATTCGTTGCTTCGTTTTCACCAAATAAAAATAATAACAATAATAAAATATAATATATTGAAAGAATCAAACAGTCTTTCTTGTCTTCGATAAATAGCCCTGATTTGGGATTGTGGAGTTATTCATTGGTGCTCTCTGAATCGTCTTGTTGTTATTATATATATATATATATATATTTATATACAACCTGAAGGCCCGAAAAACGTATCAATCAATTGAAGTTGCGGTAAGGTTTAATATTGATTTACTGACATAAAATTTTTGAAAAAACATTACTTATGCTCTACCTTGATTAAAACATATATACAAAGGCTTGAAAATATTGTGCTCTTGATTGGGGATAAACATCTTTTCACACCTTAAAATCCTGCCAAAAGAATATCAATATTCTCTCTAGTCCAAGCAACCTTCATATTTTAAACGGTATATGTCATGGAAGTATGCTTCTTTCATCAAAAAGACAAATGGTCATTTAGACAAACACGATTTACCAGAACTCATGCAACATACTTTTACCCAATCCGTTCAGTATTTTTTCTCTGTATGCACTTGTTTTGAGTTTTAATTGATCTGCAGCCCATACATTGGAAGCTTTAATCAGATTGTTGATTCAGTAAATGCTTTGTGTTGTAATGTACAGTAGTGCTTCATCAACCATATCTGTATTTAGTCAATGATTTTCTTATCAACCTTTTTAAAGGAAATCCCTTCCACAGTTCTGCCTGATTCAAGGATTTGTTTCATGTGTTCTCTGATATCCAGAATTTCATAATAATCCACATGGATGTACTCATACTCTTCATTTGCCAGGTTGTCAGATTAAACATTCCATGGATTCTGATGGTGATCTTACAAATTTTCTGGTGCTTCTTCCACTCCTACAGGCTCAAAAGACTAAATTTCTTTCTTAAAAATTCAGATCAGTTTTCTCAATCTTTCTTTGTATAGACTCTAGTTTGATTTCATAAAGCAACCTGTTTTTTCTTATACATCTTGCTTAATCAAATAACCATTGTTGCGTAGTTTTAAAACACCCCCTTTCATTCCATGCCCTAAATATACTTTGTCTATAACCTCTAACCGGCCTGATATGTTCATGAAACGGATTCCTCTCATAAAAACATTCCATAACAATATTATTCACTTCTTTGGACCATTTCATCTGTACATTAGCAGGATGACGACAAGTTCCACGCTGCATACCCTTGGAACAACTGCCAGGCGAGGCACCTTCAGCAGAGTTGCTTCCAGCGCCATTTTCGCCGTTACGTCTATTTCCTAGATTATTCATCACTGTTGCTATAGGTCATATCGTTATTGAAGAACATTAGATTAGGTTAACATCAATACTAAATACGCATAATACGTTGCAGATTATAAGTCGCAAAAGTAGCATACACGGCTACACTATGTGTTAGGTATTACATTAAAATAGAAAGTGGCTTTTTCTTGAAATATCTTTATTTGTTGATACAAAATACACAACAATACATTAGTGTTATTACAATAAAATAAAACTCTCCAGGATCTCCTAATGTTGACTTATAGTCCCTTAAATAAGTAGCTATTCACAAAAGGAAATACATACAAGATTAAATATAAAACAAGAGAAAATAATCTTCTTTGAGATTCCCCGCCTGAAATAGTCCCATGCTTTAACTTGTGTTATATCTCTGCATCCATTTACGGAAATAATGTCGTTGTCGGTTTACTTCCCCCTCCTTAACCAGTGTTTTTCTCAGGAATGCGTAATTATGCCATGCAGTAAACACCTAAAGCAAAAGAAGTCAGAACTAGCATAATAATTAATGTATAGATGGGGTGGGGGTGGGTGGGAGTTAGGGGGAGTGGACATTACATTTTACTTCGGAGCAACTTTTTTGTTGTTATGCGCTACCGATGACGTGCAGCTAGCTTATGAATTTTAGTCCCTGAGTCCGTGATATGGTGTTGGGTTCAAAGTCTATGCTGAATGTCTACTATCACTCATACCTGCACACATTACTCCAATTCTCTGATGATAATAGAACTGGCTTTTCTAAGCGTAGCCAAACATAAAAAACATCAGCTTCGCCATAGAAATATAAATCGAGCTACAGTAACTAACATAAATTTAGATTCAATTGCGTTAACACGATTAAGATTGTAAAGATGTAATGCAAAATACACCAATACCCATACTAACCTCTGATAAAAGCGTCTTCTGATCATGATCCTGCATAGCCCGTGAAACTTGAATTTTAATATGATACTTTCTCCAAAATGCCCAGTATTTTTCGCAAAGCTTCTCTTCATACTAAAGAAATAGAGGCAATAGTTCAAAAAGATAAAATACAAAATTATTGTCACTAACTAGCTACAACAGGACACTACTGGGAGTTGGTTCAGACTTCATTTTGACCACAGTATTTCACAATATTAGTCTGGTGTGCTATATTCAGCAGACTAAACTGCACCATTTTGCTTGCACCACACCAGCTAATCATATAAAAATTATAGTTAGTATATTATCAAAAATAATAATTAGCCATCCGATGGTATTCAATCATGTTAAACTATGGGCTATAGCAACCATAAGGAAGAGTTGAAGAAAATTGACGGCAGCTGAAACCAAATCCTTAACATTTGACGATCTCGTGCTCGGACAAGGGAAATGGTGAAGTAGCACAAAGTTTTCACGTTCTCTCTGCCTAGTCAAATTGAAGTATGCTATACTTTACACTTTACTTCCTTAAACAATACCACATCACTGTACCATTCCATATTACACCATTGCCCACTAAGCTGCACCAGACTTTGCTACGTTATAATGTAAAATACTATATTTCCCATATATTGTTCTGTTTCACCCTGTAATCAATTCCATATAAAGTAAAGTAAAATACCTAAATGCTTTTTTTCAGTTCACTTCTCATCGTTACTTTACGTTTCGGCTCTATTTACTTTGGTCGAAATAGAGACAACAACAGTAAACTGAGACAAGCCCCCCAGTGCCCTTTATCACAATTTTCAAATCTTTGAATAAAGTTCTTGATCGGAGTAACATGTCATCTAATACCTTCTGCACGCTTATATTGCTCCTACCAAATATCAGGTGTTACATCAACGTAAGAAAAAGTCTTTCAAAAATGACTTGTACCAATCAAGTAAAATTTTTCGTCATGAAATTGAAATATGAACTATTTGTCAATATTATTTAGTGTGCCCTCGAAGCCATATTTCTTACTTTGTACAAATTAGCAGAGACAATGCTTGCCTGCAAGTCAACGGGCTACGAGAAAAGGCTACGGTATTTCAATATTGAATGTTAATTATATACAAAAAAAAAAAATTCAGAGAAAATTTAGTAAATACAACTTCCGCTGTGTTTCAACGATTGTGACAAATTATACAGAATACTCTGCAATATTGTAAGGAAGGTTGCAATACATCGAAAACGATGTTTTTATTTTATTGACTGTTTTTTGCTGAGTTCACGTTGCAGTGATTTTTTTATGTCTAGTATTAAAGGTCTCATAGAAAAAGTATCCTCAGGAAGTTGGAGTAATATTTTACTGGCAACAGAGCTGGATGGGGTCACACTAATATCACCCAGAAATCACTACTGTAAATAACATTGTTTGAGAGTCAATGAGGTAAACAGGAAAATAATCTACGTGACACTACCCACCAACAGTCTTGAATATCTGTCTGTTAAAGTGCAATTCCTCCAATGTGAAAAGTAATATGAAGCCAAGCGATTCCTCCTCTGTCGCAGCAATTTTTCAACCAAAACTTCCGTTCGCCATGCATGAAACAATTCCTCTCTAATATATCGGTAGCAAAAATAAAAAATTAAATTGAATATATATCTATTATATACAGAGTCAGTTTTAGTTTAAGCAAATCGAGGTACAGACATACAGTTTTTGCACCTGCAATTCCAAAAATATTAAACGAGAGAGCAAAGAAGGAACAAGGTTTTGGTGATGGAAAGTGTTCTGAGGGTTATGACAATGACCAAAACCAGGAGTTTATACTTAATTAATTGAATTATTAAAAAAGGGTAGCCAACTAAGATTCAGAAAAGTGCTTTAACCTTTTTTTTCCATTTCCGTTCAAAATATTTTCATCGCTATTACCAAAGAGCCTCCAATACTAAACCTTCCGGTTACATTTAACGATATATACAGTTCTAAGTACAAGGACCGAACATGGATTTTCACGGACTTAGAAGCTCTAGCCTTCACATAAAAATTCACACACACTACCTTTGTCTCTGTGTGTGTCTCTGTGTGTCTGTCTGTGTTTACATCCATAGAAATATTTATTACAACACGGGGCAACAAATGTTTAAGGATAAAGGCGTTGAGAAAAACTTACAATGTTCTCTTCCTATGGTGTTCAACAGCTATCACACTTCTGACCTGTAAGTTATCAAGCAGCAATGATAAGTTTGAATATGTATTTTCAGTAACTACTAAATAATTTAAGTTGTCTTGCACAGATAACTTCATGCGACAATTCAACTTGGCCTAATGTTTTACCGTTTCCCAACACGCAGAGGAAACAAGGAAAAATTATCACCGGTGAATTGACAGTTTTATTAAGGTGACATTTAAAAAGAGGGTTTAAATTCCAGAAGCGGATCCAGAGGGATGCTCAAACACCTCTCGAACACCTCTCAACATTAAAGAAATATATTTTACATTTTGAAAATAATGGCTTATATATTCGAATTCCCATTAAACTGCTCAGTTTTCAGAGAAAATAATTTCATGAAAATTGGGTTATGCGTGTAAAAATGTCTTAATTGCTCAAATGACTTCACTAATCCTCAATACAATTTTCTCTCAACAAGGAAAACAAAAAGAAAACATAACATTTATGTCTTTGGTCTACAGAACAATTTCCTTATTGGCCTGTGTATTTCAAACCCCAATTTAATGGGTCTACAACTATTCTGTCTTCAGAAAAAAGCGGAACAATGTTCTGTTTTTTATGTGAAAAGAACTTGTGTACAACTGGCTAACAGGATAGGTTACAATTGCAGCACTCAAAATGCTTTGCTATTTGCCTGCAACCCTCACCATCCACTGACTGCCCATGTTCGTATTGGCCCGCAACCCTCAATTGGGATTATGCTGCTGTACCACAATTGAACACCCACTGATCTGGTTGATTGTATCCTGCTTTCGTGCTCGGAATTCATTGCTTTCTGGTCGCAGCGGCGGCTGTGCCAAGTCAGCTTAGCAATGAAGTCAAATTCTGGAGAACAACTTCTATTCAAATTACATGTCATTTGCCGTTTCATGTGGCAGTGATAAGCTCAGAAAAGCAGCAGAGTTGGATGTTTTCAAATATGAATGCCATCAACATATTCAGGGGGGGGGGGGGGGTTCATGAGCAGGGAAAGACAGAAGAAGGGGCCTAACGACATGTAACGAAATGTCCAGATTTCAATTTCCTTAAATAGAACAACAGTCTGGCTTTCGCCAACCTGTCACTGTATGTCTGTCGACAAATATTTCAAATAAACTGGGCCAACAGATCCATTTGTTTTGTGACCAACTGAAATGCTATCCTAAAATTGCACCGGCAACGAAGGGCAGCAACAAATTACAACACTTCTTGTTTCACTACGAGAGTCTTGAGAAAATGTAGCAGGGATGGATTTGGGTCAAGAAAGTTGCTCATACTACATCCAGGTACCAGCCGAAGCTGGTCAGGGGCTAACGAAAATATACAAAAAAGGGTATTGGCCGGAGAAATGTAACGACTATGTAAAAATACTCAAATGGCTCTCAAATCTTCAAAGAAAAGAACTACAATTTATCTTCAATTTTTATTTATGAGAGAATACTACCTCTCTTTCAAATAAATACTGCAGTGAACATCGAACTAAAACTATCTCGTCTCTTCTGTAAATTTATACTGCATCTAAGATAAAAGTGAAAATGATTGACCTTTCCTGTATGTACTGCATTGAAGATTGATCTGAAAATCTCTTCTGTATATTTTGTTGCAGTGAACGTCGAACTGAAAAAGTACAACCCCCCCACCCCACCGTGTACATTTTCAAAACAATGACCGTAGAATAAACACAACTGTGCATCTTTTGTATATGCACATATATAGCTGTGTTCGCATATATTCTCGTTTGGACTGCAAGGTTTGGTTTGATGTTATCATAGTACAGCTTTGTCTACAGATTTTCAACATGAAATGACAGTATTGCTAACAATATGTGTTCCAATACACATAAATACACAAAAATAAAATGTATATGTATTGATTACTTTAAGGCTGCATGGAGAAAATTTTTTACCCTAAGACAGAATGGAGAAAATTTTGGGGTGGACCATCATGTCTATTTTTATAAGGTTCATGGACATCGATATCAATAATTATCAAAACTTTTTCTAGTTGGATCCGCCAGGCCTGCAAGGCAAGAATATCGTTTAGAAAACGTTAATAATCAACTGTAGGTGAAACCTATTCTTCATCACAAGTGAGTAGAAGTGAATTTTCAGAACACGATCGGACAAATGGCGTTTCCAGCAATCTGAAGGGCATGACCAGAAAAAATTAAGCTTTGAAATGAGACCCAGACCCCCAACTTGCTGTGCTCTACACTCTGACCACCCCTCAACAAATAATTTAGACCCGCCTCCGAATACGTTTAAGAAAATACATTCTGGTGGCTTAAAAACCAAAGGAATGGGCAGCAACAAAGACATTTACGACATTTCATAGCCTAATGATGCAGGTGCAGAGTTCCACATGCATAACTTAATTCAAATCGCTTTTAGTAGGCGTCTCAACTTGTCCATCTATTTTGCTACTGAAAAAAACCCGAAATGTAACAGCAACGTAGACCCTACAAAATACTGTTTGGTCTCGAAATAGATTTGCATTCTTATGCCAGTTCACTAGCAATTTATTTTAAATTGTGTGCCTTATCAAACCAAAGCCTTCTTCTGACTTGCTTTAGAAAAAGTTACTAAATAAATCCACCATAAAAACTTACTGATAACTGCATACTGATTCTAAATCTTCTTGTAGTCAAAAAGGCTTACCTCCTCCAGTTTACGCTGTTCATATTTCGACTCTACTCGTATTCTCCATTTGTAAAAAGCGGCAGAGAGCTAAAGAAGTGAAAGATAAGAATGTTTTGAATTAACTCGTAGCACTTTGAAATACCAAGACCGAAACAAAAGATACGCTTACAAAACTAGGCTCAGGAATATCATTCACAATTGACTATTAACATGTACATTGTTTAAAACGAACAATCCTTTTAACAATAACTCAAGAACATTAAATTTAGTTTTCGGTATTTAGGTTGCCCCAATCTTTCTTTCAGCGAAAAAATTATGGCACCCACGTTTTTAAAACAATTGTTACTTTCCTTACTTTCAACTTCTCGCCAAAGTGTGGCAGTAACACTTTAAAAATTTGGCTTTGCCCGTTAAAAAACACTCTTTACACCGTTTAAAATGCGATCAGCAGTAACATAGAAGGTAGTGTTAAACTGAGAACTAGCATGAAGAAGGTGAAAAAAAGAAAGCATGGCCGAGAATTCAAATTAACAAATCCAATAACTAAGCCCACTAAACCAATGTAGGGTTTTCATTAGCTACGCCATCTGTTTTTCAAGCTGTTGCCAGTTATTGAAATTTTCTGGTCAATAGTTAACACTTGAATTTTCTTTTGATTAATAGAAATTGTTATAGGTTAGTACCAGCAGAATTCTTACCCAAGTGCGAAAGGCTTCTTCAGGAATCAATCTTATAACTGGCTCCCCAAACTTTTACAAAAATGGGAATATGTAACAGAAAAGATCCTAAGCGTAATGTTACAAGTGTGTTTTGGGCTTCCCAAGGTTGGAATTGCTGTTCTGCTTCTCTGTGTCAAAAGTAGATGGGACTAGCGAAAGATAAAATCCAAGTGATACCTCGGGTATGAAGAATTGATAATATACACGATCTTTTTATCACAGCCGTTCAATCATATCAAATAAAGCTCAAAAGCACTACTTACTCTCCAAGCAATCAAAAAATTACAGAGGAAGCTATTTTGTAAAAAAATTATGTACTAAACAAGAGGCTGAAATGTTAGAACAAGACAACAACAAATTGACAGCATGACAGTATTAAAAACAGCAAGATATTAAAAAAATGATTTTATGTAAACATGATATAAATAGGAGTGCTTACACTAAAGTATCCTCTTTGACAAAATCGTATAAAAAAACAATAAAAATACATATAAATCGAGTCGACTTTCAACATTCAGTTTGTACAGAGTAGAAACATTTGGTTTCTGAATGCTGAACTGAATTTCTTGCCCTCTCAATCACAAGAGGTTTTGAAGGCCAATGTCAAAAGGTGATAAAAAAACAGTACAGCCCAAACAATACAAAATGAAGGTGTAGGGAAAAGCACACACAGGGTAATAGAAAAGAGAATTTTCTAGAAAATCATTTGATTTTGAACACTAAACCAACTACCTTGGTACTTTTAATAAGAGTACCAACCTATTTTCTTTTTTCACTTGAAAACTTTGGTCTTCTACCTCTAGCTAGTTGTTTGCCTTTGGTAAAATAATTCTTCTTTCTTACAGGAAGAAGCACCTCGGTTTACAATCCACAATAAATGTTTTATAGGGTTTGAATATCATGAATACAGCCTTTAAATGGTATTAGAGTTGGCTTCGCCAAGGAAAATAGAAACCCGCTTCATGCCAAAGGTCGGGATGCCTGCCTTGTGGTTTTAAAGTACTCTTTGCTTTGGTGAGGTCTTTCTATATCAAAAGAATTATTCTTATGTATATTGGAACCTTTCAGCATGATTTATTTTTCCATTGGTGTCAAACACAGATATCCCTGCTGATGTATGATGTAACAAAAGTATGATGAACTTTGACGCAGCTATTTAAAATTATGTTAATCTACCCATAAAGTAAGATTTCAGTACAGGTTAAAGCTTAAAGACCCTGAACCAAAAGCAGATTTGATATAGTAGATGGTCATGAAAGCCGTAAGATCTGGTTCAACTTAATTTTGATGCAATTTCCATTTTACACATGGTTTTAAATTCCACTTTTACGGTGTTAAATGTGTGATGTCTGACTTTTCTTGCCTACAGAATAGGTGAGCCCTTTTGCAACTAAACAATTCACTTCCACCATAGATACAGAAGTATTAACAAGGGGACTAATTTTGCAACCTTATTTGCCCAATATTTACTGTTCCTGACCATATTGTTAGGACGTCTTTCATAACACGCATTAGAAAATTCCGTTAAAAACAAAATTAGATACCAAGGCAACAATGCACCCTCCATTTTTTATTCGGTCTATTTTGATTGTGTTTAAGACTCTCTTTTCGTCTTCGAAACGAGGTTACAATTAATTTTTCTCACTCCTATTTATTACTGGTAACCAAAAATTAGATGAACGAGCTAATGTAACAGGTTTTAGTCAGTAAGCGGTGCGAAAAATCTGTGGCAATTTTTTAATTACTTCATGGTCAGCTAAAACTACTCCCTGCTAAGGTAAAAGGAGGGAATAATCTGTCACAAAATAAAAGTCTGTTTGAAATTTTTCCTCAAACGATGTGAATTATATGCCATACACAGAAGAATATGCCTCAAACAGTGTTGTTTTTTTCAAGAAAAAGTTAAAAAAAAGAAAAAAGAAGCCACTTACTGTAACAGACAAGGAAAAAAGAAAAACTTAAAACCAAAAGCATAAATTCACTCTGCATTCAAAAAACGAGTTACATAAGAGAGAGGCCATAAGAAAAAAACCCCAATTAGATAAAACGGTCTCAAGTAATCCGAAAAGAGAAGTCAGTGGTGGAAAGAATTCTTTACGCGTAGCGCCAGAGTAACGTTGATATGACCACAATTTAAATTGCGAGTCATGCCAGTGATACGATATGATATGGAAACAAGGAAGATATTTCACCTGAGCATTTCTCGTACCAATAACTATAGAAAATGACTGGTACGGTCACATTGTTATGGCAAGAATCGTTGAGTTAAAGCAGGGGACAGAAATCTTATATCCCCAATGGAACTGTGAGCAATACGAACTGTAACCGTAAAATAATTTACAATGACCTTTTTGTCCAGGGATACGTGATGAATTATAAACTTGACTATGTGTCCAATAAAGAAAAAGGCACCTCGAAGCTCCAATAATTGACAGCTACACCACTTATTCCTGTCTACCCTTTGCATTGCATAGTGAGTCTACATTGGTAGATGTTATTTCTACCATAAAGTTCTCAAAAACCTTCAATAATATGTTTCGACAAGTTTTTTCTACTCTTCTGTATTAACATTAACGTCCTTTGACAAAGAAAATGTTCAGAGAACGCGAATTAGTTTTCTTTCCGTGTATATTTTCCGCGACGTGTTTTTTAAACAGATAAATAAAAAAAACCAAATATTAGAAGCTGCAAGGTCAGAGTAAATAATGTTCCTCCAATAAAAGCTTAATACAGAAATGGCCTTTGAATGATTCGTAAGTAACTGATGAATTAGACATGAATTATAATAAACAGCTCATTAATAAATAATTTATTACATAAAAATGTATAATATTTATTACACATATAAAACAGATATTACATAACAAAAATAATTTATTTACTAATAAATTATAAAAAGTATAAGTAAAAAAATCTTTGAGTTTTTTACTGTATATCTCCTCCAAGACTTGTTCACTGCGCATGTCACAAAAAAGAAAGAGCACGATATTACTTGGACAGAGTTCCGCCGAAAGCAGAGTAAGCATATTCCCCAAACGTCACTTGTAAGTAAAGTTAACCAAAGATCAAAAGCAAAAGATCAGGCAATGAAACATAGACCGCAAGATATTACCTGGTCTATAGCTTGTGTTTGCTGTCTTTGTTGTAACAATTCCCGTATTTGTACAAGCTTCATGACACTGGCTCTCCATTTTGTAACAAATCTTAAAAATGAAAGAATAAATATTAACATAAATTGAAATCATAAAACAATGTCCTTAAATATTAATATACTTACTTCTGGTTTCTATACATCTCGTAGTACCTGCTAAAAAATTCAATGGTATTGCACGAAAGGAATATTACAATTACCCTCATGTACAAGTACTAACCCAATTGTTATCTGAATCCGTAAGAGTTATGGTGTAAGTTGGAAAGGGAAACAATACAAATATACAAGGGTCTCTGCATTGATGGGGAAAAATTGAAAGTATGAAATTATGCTATTTGAATCAACTAAAAAGATTTACCTTCTTTATTTTCTTGCTAAATATACCACTGTTGAAATTAATGTTGCTCATACTACTTAGGTCAGAGCCCAGAAACAAATTGCTACCAACAAAAGTTATTACCCTAAGCAGTTACGTCTTAAACGATTCAGACTAAGGCTAACGATTTAGGCTAAATATAGGCAAATTATCGTTAAAACATAAAAACGACACCATTTGCTAAATAGTGAAGCATAGACACTCTGTAAACTTAAGTATCCCATATCTACTGGCTACAAAAATATAGAAGATGAAGAGTGAAGCCAGCATGATGTATATTACCTTCTCAGGAATTCCTTTTCATATTTATCTTTAGCAGTCTTCTGTTTGCGAGCTTTAGTTAGCCAGTCATCAAAAGTGTGTCTCAAAAGTTTCTCTTTCCTTCTTTCATACATATTATCAGCTCTCCGTTTTGCATTTGAAATCACTGTAATGATTCATGATAATGCAAAATAAACAAAAAGAATAAGTCAACAATCAACCCCCCCCCCCTCCCTCTCTGTTTCACTCTTCCTCACCACCTCCCCCTCTCACACCCCCACAC
>RDPX01000010.1:4412253-4429168 GCA_003991215.1 Morbakka virulenta
CCCACCCGCTCTCTGTTTCCCTCTCTCTCTCTCTCTCTCTCTCTCTCACACACACACACACACACACACACACACACACACACACACACAACACACACACCTTATTACGATAAAATAAAATGACAAGGGCAACTGTAAAGGATTAAAAACCTATTAGCATGAGGCATAATATCATAAAACATTAACAACAATAAAAAGCACACTAAAGCAGAAAGTACATCAAATTGAAATAAGGAAAAAATAGATCATATCATACTTGAGTTTGGAGATGTATAATAAGGAGTGTATAATCTCCATCATACAACAACGATGCATCTCCGCCTGAAAACATTCTTAGTCTACGTAGTATTCAAAGTCTGCAAGATGGCGGCAGTGAAGTACACAAGAACATTGTTACTTGTTCTCTTATTTCTGCTTAATGGAGAGGATTCAGCAATTATACAAGAAAAAGACTCACACAATGCTATCAAAGATTTCACAGGGAAGAATGGTTTAAAAATGTTCCATCAAAATGCAAGAGGATTGTTTACAAACTTTGAGTTAATTCAAAATATACTTGTTAGCTGCAACAATAATATTGGCATTTTAACACTGTCTGAAACACACACAAAAAATTGTGACAATGATAAATTATATCATATTAATGGATATGATTTTATTCAGGGTAATCATGAACAAGGAAAAAGAGGTGGAGTCAGCATTTATCTTAGAGAAAATATTAACTGGAAAAGGAGAACCGATCTCGGAAATAATGTCGTTGAAAGCATATGGGTCAAAATAAACATGACAAAGTCAAAAAATATTCTTTTAGCTGTTTAGTACCGTCCACCAAAGACTTCCAAATTTCAACCGAAACAAAATTCAACAGTTACCAAAAACTGAAAATTACAGGTAGCAGAAAAGGCGAGAGAGTTTCAATCTGTGAATCTTACCCACCCGGCCACGCTGCAACCGGTTTAAAAAGAAAGATCCGAGCTCTAATGTATTATCCAAAGTTTCGAATTAAAATTTCCTTTCATTTACGCAAGTCAGGGTAAAGCGATACTTTCAATACACTTAATACTTTGCAGATTAGTCATGTTGGAAAAAGCAATAATGACTTAGGACACTTTAGAATTGCAATTCACAACTCTGTCCTTTCTCTGTCAAAATCATGTCAAACTGGCAATTTTTATCACTACAACCACTGATTTTAGACTTTTGTTTTACGAGTAACAGGAGTCTATTAAACCTTGTGCCGATAACAGATCAAATTGTAAACTACAAAGTAACAAAACATGCCAATTTGGAGGGAACAACTAAAAGTAAGAGCAACGCTCAAAAAACTATCAAATAATAAAATAAGTAAATTGTATTTAAAAAACAGATTAGGGGTAAAACATCCCCATTAAAAGAGGCATACTAACATAAAATCACTAAAATAGGAGCAAAATAAAACTTTTGTACTTAAAAAAATAACACACTAAAGATCACTTGAGTCATATAACAAGATCATGAAAAAATGCGTTTTACAGAATGGATTTAATATTCAAAAGAACAACATCATTAGAAACGAAAAGATGTCCCTGCAAAGATTATGACAAAATGCATACTGTGATATAATAGTACAATAATTACTGGAACTATAGTTAAATACACTGTCCTATAAACAAACCATGAATACATGATCATTAACATCGGCAGCCACAGTTTTAGCAACAAATGCATCAGATCTTAATCCACTGCAACAAGCTTGTTTGTAATAAAGCTTGGTTGCGATTGGATTATAAAACACGATATTACATATAAAAGGATGCAAAAATTAGATATGAATGTCCTTCAGAAATGAAATAAAAAAACTCTATACAATAACTTTTTAAGTACCTTGTGTTCTTTCTCTCCACGCCCGTACTTTTTCTCTTACTTTAATTTGTAACAGAGTCTGGTAAAATAAATTATAAGGACTGTGTGAACATTCATGCTGCAATGCATGAGAACAACTACTAATACTGGTGCTGCTGCTGCTACTGCTACTGCTGCTACTTCTACTACTACTACTACTACTACTACTACTACTACTACTACTACTAGAACAACAACAACAACTACTACTACTACCACTACAACAACAACTACTTCTACTACTACTGCTACTGCTGCTGCTACTACTACTAATGCTACTACTACCACTGCTGCTACTACTACTACTACTACTACTACTACTACTACAACTACTACTACCACTACTACCACTACCACAACCATTACAATTACTACTACTCCAACTCCTCCTTCTCCAATTCCTCCTCNACTACTAGAACAACAACAACAACTACTACTACTACCACTACAACAACAACTACTTCTACTACTACTGCTACTGCTGCTGCTACTACTACTAATGCTACTACTACCACTGCTGCTGCTACTACTACTACTACTACTACTACTACTACAACTACTACTACCACTACTACCACTACCACAACCATTACAATTACTACTACTCCAACTCCTCCTTCTCCAATTCCTCCTCCTCCTTCTACTAGTAGTACGACAACCATCACCACAACCATCAGGGACTTCTCAACTACCCGGACAAGAAATTCTCGGAGTACGTAAAGATAGAGGAGGCCAACCGATAAAAAGTAAAGGAAAGAGTTCTAAAAATGTGGAAGTGAGTCTAATTGGAAGTGTGACTGAAAATACTAGCGCCCTCCTTTATAGCATAACGTGAATCCCAGACCTAATGACTAAAAGAAAAGTGGGAAAAATTAAAAGAAAGTACGTAGTTAAGAATGAGGACGACATAAATATAGCAAAAGACCAAGTTAGAGAGCTAATGCAAGCAAAAGCGCAAAGAGTTTGGAGATTTGAGAAACAGGGAAGCCGTTCATACAAAATAAAAAATTTGCAAATGGCACCATGAGTTTCTATTGAGAGCTAGGGAAAAAACAAACTGAGTTTTACAGGCCGCGAACTGCTCAAGGCGTGCCAAAGTAGACGAAGTGGGGAGAAAGGCTAAAGAGGCTAGACTCCGCTGGTTTGGACACCTAATGAGGAGAGAGGAGGAAAGTATTGTGAGCAAGTAGTTGGAAAAAAAGGTAGATGGCGCTAGAAGTTGAAATGGAGAGACAAGAGTGCAGATGGATATGAAAACAGTTGGCGCTGAGGAGGCCGATGCAAGCAATAGGAGAGTGCGGAAGAAGAAATGCCGAGCGCACGACCCAACTTGACGTTGGTAGAAGACCGAAGGAAAAGAAGAAGAAGAACTGCTAAGGGTACAAAAAAGGTTCGGTCACCAATCTGGGAGGATGAACAAGACCTCAATGCAGTAGCTACGTGTATGNAATATTACTAGTCAATCACGGGCTTATCTACCTAATACAAGATCTTAACGTCAATCATCGCAGAGAAAGCTTATAAGCATCTAGATAAAAACGAGTCCCTCCCAGTGGAATGAAAGGTGCAAAAGAGGCTCAAATGGTTGTAAAGATTAACTAGTTATTTACAAAATGGTTTTAGTGAATTGCAGAAAGACAAAACGATTGCTGATGATCTTGTTATAACTGAGGAATCAAAAGATGCTGTTTGGAATCAATTCTTGAAGTACAAAAAGGCATTCGAAGGTAAATACATAAATACCAAATGGCATCATTAAATGAAATCGTCACTACAACAGAACCCTTACCGGATTGGTTACCACAAGGCAACACATATCTTCTCTCGAAATCAGTCGATACTAAGAACCCGAAAAACTATCGTTCTATTACGTGCTTGACCACAACCTATAATATCTTAACATCAGTAATCAGTGACAATGTATAATTTCCTTGAGCAAAACTTGATTCTTCCTCAGGAACAGAAAGGCTTCAAAAGGTACTCATATGGATGTAAGGATCAGCTTCTAATAAACAAAATGATTCTAGAGGACTGCAGGAGAAAAAGTAAGAACTTAAGCACAGCATGGATTGATTTTTGTAAAGTTTTTGACAGTATTCCGCATGATTGGATTATTAAAAGCCTAGAAATGAACAAGATCTCACCAATTATTACAAATTTTTTAAAGAAAGTATGTCAAAGTGGAACACCTCTCTTTTCCTCACCCACGACGCTGGGACTACTACATCTAATCCTATTAAAATCAAACATGGTATCTTCCAAGGAGACTCTCTTTCCCTGCTTCTCTTCTGCATATCGCTTATCCCCTTGTCCAGCGAACTTAATAACGCCAACTTTGACAAGCAGATTAACCACCTCTTCTATATGGATGACTTGAAACCTTCCGCAAAAAGTGATCAACAACGGAGAAGGATTGCTAATTACTGTTAGGCAGTTCAGTAATGATATTTATATGGAATTCGGCATCGTTAAGTGCGTTTAAGCTACATCCTCACGAGGAAGACTAGCGAAAGCCTCATCCATAGATCTTGACCCAGACAGGACAATTAGAGAACTGGATCCTGAGGAAATGTACAATATTTAGGAGTTAATGAAGGCGACGGGATTAACCATGCTGGAATGAAGGAGAAAATCCGTAAGGAATACTACCGAAGAGTTAGGTTAGTGCTTAAACCGAGCTTAACTCAAAAAAGAGAATCGAGGCAATAAACACCCTTGCTGTACCTGTTGTACAATACAGCTACAACATAATAAACTGGAACCCTCCTAACATTAAACGTATGGACTGTAAAACTAGAAAACCATTCATGTCAGTTGGTATGCTCCACCCCAAAGCAGATGTTAATCGTCCCTATTTGTCTAGATGCGAAGGGGGGGCGTGGACTTATACAACTTGAAATGTCTTATAAAACCACGGCAATTGGAATGAAACAATATCTTGAATCAAAAGATGATTGGATGTTAAATCTAGTAAGCACGCATGAAAGGAGTAAAAATTGCACTCGATTTACAAAGAATCCCCAAAATTTGAAAACGAATTAGGTGTTGAAATAACCAAAGAAGATCGAAGCACAAGACCAAAGCTTATTTACCCGAAATTACCAAGCAAACATACTGAACAATGGAGCTGACCCCTAAGTGCCGGTTCTGTGACCAGCACACGGAAACAATAGACCACCTTGTGTCTTGATGTCCTGTACTTGCTCCAAATGAGTATGTCAAACGCCACGACTGTGTTGGGTAGTATCTTCACTGGGGTATACGCAAACACTTTAGTATTGAAATCAACCCCAACTGGTATGAACACCATCCACTACCAGTCACGGAAGGAGAAAATGCCACTACCCTGTGGGACTTTCCGATCAACATTGAAATGTCTTACAACGCACAAAGCTCTCCACCCAAAGGGTGATGTTGACAGACTATGTGTAGTTAGAAAAGACAGTGGAAGGGGGCTTATTTCATTCGAAGAGTTTGTAAAGAATTAAGTGTTCGGTTTGAGAGAGTATGTTGAGAAAAGTAATGAAAGACTAATAAGAGCGCCAAAAGATTGGAATGGAGAATCTGAGAAATCTGCTTATGTTCTTAAAATACAAAGGGCCGCAGAAAAAAAAACCAGGTGGAAAGAAAAGCCAATACATGGGCAGTTCACAAGGCAAAAGACGGATATAGCTGATGATATGTCATGGGAGTGGCACAGGAGTGAAACATTAAAACGAAGAACTGAATCACTCATTACCGTTGCACAAGATCAATGTATTCGGGCAAATTACATCAAGGCAAAAACAGATAAAACTCAGGAAAATATTCTTTGCCGTATGTGTGGAGAAAAAGAAGAAACGGTAATGCATATTATTTGTGATTGCATGAAACTTGTACAAAAGGAAAACAAAAGAAGACATGATTGTTTAGGAACAACAATCCATTGGGAATTATGTAAGCAGATAGATTTCAAACATACTGATATATGGTATGAACACAAAACAGAACCTGTCCTTGAAAACGAAAAAAACAAGTTGCTATGAGACTCTGAAGTGCAGAAAGATCATCATATAGTAGCTGGACGGCCTGACTTCATAATTGTTGACAAAGATAAAAATACTTGCCAGATTGTGGATTTTGCAATACCTGGAGATAAGAGTTGAAATGAAAGAAAGAGAAAAAGGAGAGAAACATCAAGGTTTGGCAAGAGAACTAAGAGTTCTATGGAATAAGAAAGTAACTGTTATTCCAATAGCTATTGGGGCTTTGGGAACAGTTCCAAAGTCATTGAAAGACAGATTAAACCAAATTGGAATCCGAACGATGGTTGAAACCATGCAGACCACCGCGTTGTTGAACACAGCCAGGATCATAAGAAAAGTCTTTAATCTCTAAGGAGGAGATGCTCAAATAAAAATTCTCAAATATTCTCTAGGATTGCATTCAAAACTACAAACTTAAAAATGAAAACAACCCCTCCAACTCTCAGGCTGTCTCGCTGCGCATTTTCCACTGTAGGCAGTTACATGAATACAAATGTTTCAAAATACCTTTCTAATTCTTCTCAACTGAGATGTCCGGTGCTTATTGGTAGACCACTTTTGAAAAGCCTAAAGGCAAAAAAAAGAGAGAGAGAGAGAGAGAGAGAGAGAGATCTACTACAGCGNATGCAGACCACCACGTTGTTGAACACAGCCAGGATCATAAGAAAAGTCTTTAATCTCTAAGGAGGAGATGCTCAAATAAAAATTCTCAAATATTCTCTAGGATTGCATTCAAAACTACAAACTTAAAAATGAAAACAACCTCTCCAACTCTCAGGCTGTCTCGCTGCGCATTTTCCACTGTAGGCAGTTACATGAATACAAATGTTTCAAAATACCTTTCTAATTCTTCTCAACTGAGATGTCCGGTGCTTATTGGTAGACCACTTTTGAAAAGCCTAAAGGCAAAAAAAAGAGAGAGAGAGAGAGAGAGAGAGAGAGATCTACTACAGCGAAAAAACTCTACAACTACAACTGTCACAAAATTTCTAGTACTGTAAACGTCACCAGAAAACGTCACACACCTTTCTATTTTTCAGAAGTTAAAAATCATTACATCGTGGCGTAGAAAGCAATTTCTAGAATGCATTTTTCTCTTAATTATGTCATTGTAATTTTCACATGATAAGGTATTTTCTTCGCAATTTCAGCATTAACTGGGATTTTTAGAACTGAAATAAGATCAAAACCCACTAATTTCAGAAGTCCTGAGTAAAATATTCACTACTCCCTTATATGTATCTCCACATCATTTTCACTGCACCTGGCTCTCAGACGTAGGGAATATTAATCACACGCCAAAAATAATATTTTCTTTCCCAGGAGCTTGGTCCTGATTTTTATTATTGATGTTATTTCTGTTGTCCGTATGTGCATATGGTGACATAAAAAACACACAGGTAATAAGCAAACGGAAATTAATTACCTGTTATCTACTGTTAGTACACAGATTATTCAAAATGTTTTATATGCTTTATATATGTGCTTTTTTCCCATCTTTAGAAAAGAAAAATGCTACAAATGTTTTTGCACAAGATGAAAAAAATCTGGATATTCGTTTTCGAGGGCAGTGCAACAATAAATGTCTTTCTATCACCGACCTGCAAGTCATAAGTACTAATTCAAGATGCAGTTTTTCAAATAAAGCCAGAAAAAATATAAATAAAGTAACATTTTCAGACAATGTTTTTCTACATTGCTTACTTGAGAGTTCAAGCAGAAAGGACGATTATGACAATACTGAATGTTTTTTTCACAGGTCGTCTATTGAAAACAAAATTTCAATTTCTCACGGATCTTATAATTTTATAACCTGTATAAATATAAATTAATAATAATAATAAATAATAATAATAAATAATAACAGTAATGATAATAGTAACTATAATGATAATAGTAATAATATCTGTTATGGTTGGTGCACTTGGTACGGTGAAAACGGGAATTGAAAATAATCTCAAATTGATCTCTGGAGATCCTAACTTATAGAAGATACAGAAAATACTCGTTACTAGTAAAGCACACATAATTTTCAGAACACTGTCAATATAAAGAAAAAGTAAACAGCAGTCGATTTCAGTATCAAACAGCATGTCAGAGATAGCAAGTATCTAACAAACTTGCTTGTTGTCACAGGTATAATAATAATAATAATAATAATAATAATAATAATAATAATAATAATAATAATAAATAATAATAATAATAATGCTTCCATAAGTATAATGAAGACCAGAATAATATAATCTTATTCTGAGACAAAAATATGTTACACATAATAATAATAATAATAATAATAATAATAATAATAATAATAATAATTTGGGTAGTGTGCCAGCCATACACCTGAATATAGAATTGAATATTACATAAACCTCTGGATACACAAATCATGTTAAATACATAAATGTAAGTATTATAGGAATCGACAGTGGATGGAAGGGAATAGGTGGAAGGTACATTTATGACCACACATCCCTAGCGAAAAATGGTATCATTTGAGTGATAGCATTTGCTCTTACCATTTCAAGCAACCTTTTTTGTCGAAACTTCTCGGATTTCGATTTCATTGCATTTTTCTTGAAATTGAAAACACAAAGCTGTAGCATTTCCTGCTTTTTTAATTCAAGATAATTAAACAGAAGTTGATCAGTTTTCTGCTTTCTCTTGTAAACCATACACCAAGTAAAGAAGTAGCGGGATAGCTACAAAAAGAAAACAAATATATATAAATTACATTTAAATTATAGGTACTGCACATCTTTTCATTTGCTTCATGAATAATTATTCATGAAGCTTATTATATCACATTATAATGTGATATAATAGGTTCCTGGTACAAAAAACAAATGAAAACAAAATCTGTAAAAATAGAAATATGCGATAAAATGCGACTACGACGAGTCTTTAATAACAAAGCAATGGATCCTTAAAATCGATAAAACATTTAGGTTCTGTGTTATTGATACTTGCCGAGAAAGGATTTGCAAATCACAAGTACAGATATTAACTACCTAATAAGATAACGTATATTTAGAAAATCGTAATATCTGAAGATCGTAGTTTATGTCTATGTACACGTTCAATAGAATGTCTCCTTCGACCACACCAAAGTACTAAACATTATCTATGAAAATAAGTTTAACAAAATAATAGATTAAAGTAGAGGTAATAATCTATTATTGTTCTGAATCTTGACCTTCCACTAAACAATAGTATGGTAAAGAAAATATAGGATGATTGGCTCTCTCAGTGAATTTTATTTTCATCAAATCTTCCTCTCTAGTCCTTTAAGTCTATCAACAGGGGCAGCGGGGAAACTGTCCTATAAGAAATAATATACCAACAAATAAAGCTAAATAAGTACTCAGTGATAAGAATCATTGATCTTTTATGTTACAAGTACGTTTTTCCATTTTCAAAATAATTCAATCCTCTGTTAAAATGAAACATTTTCTTCAAGAGAGTAGATGTCAAAAGGTCACCACAAACAAATCCACTGTATCAGTCAGTGTCGTCTAAATGTGTCCAAAACAAGGTACAAAACAAAAACCGATTACTTCCACGTTGCTATTTATTAAACAAGTAGTACATTGGTCTACAAGACAATATTAATATTACGTTTCCAAGAAAACTGTTTTTTATTCTACCTTGGTATATGGTAAACAAAAAACATAGTTTATAATCCAGTAGCCAATGATGTAATATTTTTAATAATCTGTAAATAGACAGGTGCTCTTACTGATGCCAGTTCTCCCTTTCATATCATCCTGAACCATAACTACTAATACTAATACTGTTACTACTATTGACTACTATGACAACTATTACTATTACTATTATTATTACTACTACTACTACTACTACTACCGCTGCTACTACTGCTATTACTACTACTACTACTACTTGCTGNAAACTGTTTTTTATTCTACCTTGGTATATGGTAAACAAAAAACATAGTTTATAATCCAGTAGCCAATGATGTAATATTTTTAATAATCTGTAAATAGACAGGTGCTCTTACTGATGCCAGTTCTCCCTTTCATATCATCCTGAACCATAACTACTAATACTAATACTGTTACTACTATTGACTACTATGACAACTATTACTATTACTATTATTACTACTACTACTACTACTACTACTACTACTACTACTACTACTACTACTACTACTACTACTACCGCTGCTACTACTGCTATTACTACTACTACTACTACTTTACCACTTTTACTACTAAGATTACTGCTACTACTACTTCTACTACTTTTACGACTGGTAGTATAACTATTATTATTATTATTATTATTATTATTATTATTATTATTATCGAGTGGTTACACACCATCTACTGATGGATGGGTGAAAAACCCACATTCAACGCCAAGCAACAAGCCAGGTAAGTTGAATGCAGGCACATGTACTGTGGCCACAAGGGTGAGATAAATATAAAATAAAATTAAATGGCAACATCACTTTAACCTTGCAAGTGCCGCCCCACAGTCAGTAAGGAAAAGCACATTGCTCAAGCGGTTGTTGTTGTATGACAAGAACTCAACAACTTATTATTATTATCATCATCATTTTTTATGTTATTGCTACTACTCTTATTGTTTTAACTATCAATTGTACTAAATAAATAGATTTTAATTGCAATCTTGTTCTTTCATGTAATTGCACTTGTTATATAACTGTAGCAGCACGGGTAGTAGCTGTGGTAGCAGCAATGGGTAGTAGTCTAAGTAGTAGACTGAGTAGTAGTAGTAGTAGTAGTAGTAGTAGTAGTATTAGTAGTATTAGTAGTAGTAGTAAAAGTAGTAGCAGCAGCAGTAGTGAAGATAGTAGTAGTGACAGTAGTAATATAAGCAGCAGTAGTAACAAGCACGACAGGAGAAGCTGCAATCATGGTACGTTTTGTACCTGTATAGCCTATTTTATGAATAGTAAAAGTAAAGATACCTTTGTATATTGCATCTTCTTGTCAAACTCGGATTTTGAAGCTCGAATAGAACGTCGTTTCGTGGCTGCTTTCTGCCAATTGGCAAATGCCCTGTTGTAAAAAGGGAAGTCAGCGAAAATATGACAAAACGAAAGGTAAAATTGTTGGCGTAGTGAGATAATCTTTGGTAGTAAAAGCTTTTAGCACCATTTGTGGACTTTATAATATTCCTAACAGCCAGGTGCTGAAAATGCAAATACACTATCAAAATGCGCATTTAATCAGTTCCTGATACTAAACAAATGGGTTTTTTCATTAAAAAACCCTAACATTATAACGTGCATACCAGTATGCGTTATCATACAAATAGAAAAAACTCATTCAGTCAACTTGTAACTTACGCAAATTTAACAGATTTATTGTATAAATTACGTTTGTTTATTTTGACTTAATTGTTGGCTTATCTCCTAAAGTACATACAATGGCACTTTGTTGTATAACTGATTTTACGCAAATAGAATTAAAGGAAGTGGGCACGATGGGGACGTAGCCGTGCACTACACAATAGTTTGTTGTTCCATTTATATGACCGGCGCATTGTCTTACAGAGTCCAAAAGGTATTTACAGAGACATGCTTCAAAGGATAGAAAACCTCCAAGCCAGAAATACATTCAACCAATCAAATTAGAAGGTTGGAATAAAATGTAACGCTACTTCGCAACCCTGTATTTTACACTGATCACTTCATTTTACGATATGATCACTTACACGGGCACTTGGGCCATTATTAATTATTAATTATTTAGAACCACAACAGAAAAATGAACTTAACCAGGCTAAAAAAGGGGTCATGTGGGTATCTCTGGGCCTTAATCAAGACCCACAGCCGAAAAGTGAATTCAACCTGGGAAAAGTAGCAACCTTACATTTCTCAACATCGCGAAAAAAAACGGTCATGTGGATCACTTGTAAAAGTGACTTAAAGTTCCTTTATGAATTTAACAAACGTCTCTCAGTGACTCACGAAATTAGGGTAGAACGAAAGGCAGATTTTGATTTTGATTTTACGTAATAATTGTGAAGTAATGATTCAATGCTACTCGATCAGGTATTCCTGGCAGTGCTAAATATCTCTGCTGGGAATTAAAGAAGTAGTGAAATTCTTTTCTGCTAACAAGTACAAAAGTGATCATTTTCTTTACTTTAGAGGTGAAAAAGCGAAATAGAGTTTGCTCGAATTCTTTATTAAGGTTCTAATCCTGTTCATTCATATCGTAAAACATTATCAGCGTACCTGCAATACACGAGAGTATCTTCAGGTCTGTTGGAAAAATTTTTTTTTCAGAAGTTCACAAAGGCATTGACGGCCATTGCTATTCCGTTAACCTGGGTGGGGCGAACTAAATAAAATTCGTTTGAAAAACGTTATTGTGTAATTGTCTTGGCGTTAAAGAAAAATAGTAGAAATATATTGCATTTTTGCATGCACATGGACATTTTACCAGCAGTAATACAAGTATTGACACTGCCCAAGTACTTGTTTGATGGGCTAGTGCGCGATACTTGGGTCAACTGTAATAAAAGAAGTGAATAAGTGATAAAACGGGCCTTTAAGGAACACTATCATTGTTTTTTTGGGCAGCTCTTATAGTGTCGGGGAGATAACGCAAAGCTGTCCATATATATATATATATATATATACCCTTTTTTTTAAGCTTGCTTCAAAACAATATGGAAATGTAAACTCAAATGGAAAAATATTACAAATTCGATTTGCATATTCGAAATCGAACATTTTTGAATTCGTGAAAATGCTTGAACCCTTTTGACGTAATCTATGCCAACATTAACGATAAAACAACAACTGCACATATACCCCTTTACTAAAAACCTAAGAAAAGTATATGACAAATCCAACAAACTACCTTCTAGCTAGTTTGCACGCCGAAATGTCTCGCCCAAGCTTCGATGCGGCTGCAGTCTCAAACCATTTTCGATAGAAGGATCGCAAATAATTTCGATCTTTTTCCCGTTGATATTCTACAGTCATCCGCTCTCTAATGCGGCAACCTGGAAATAAAAAGTACTTAAGTTGAGCAAACATTTTTATGTAAGATTTTGAATACCAAAAGAAGAGTTAATTAGAAAAACAGTAAGTGGGGGGAAGGAAGGTGGCGCCGGGGATTTGAATGTAATTTCCATACCGCTCCTACACCAGTACCTGAAGCGCACCAAAAGTAACTCAAGATGCAGAAATAAAATGATTGGTGGCAAAAGGAGAAACAAATGACGACATCACCTTAAAGAAAGTTGATTAGACGACATTAAATCAAACACGATAAGTCAGTGAAGCCATTAAAGAACGTGCGACAGTAGATATATAGCTACGATTACGTAGCTAAGTAAGTCAAGAAGAGGATGAAACATGACCTATGGTGAAAAGGACGTATAGAAGGAGAAATAAAAAAAGTTAAAGAAAGACAGCAATACACTTAAAAGAGAAAAAAAGTGGTGTGACTGGTGTAAAAGGGAAAAGGAAGGCCAAATATTTAGGTGTTACGTACCGAATCAAAAGCGAAGTTCTTATAACTGTAATAAAAGAACCAAAGCAAAGGTGTTAATAGCAAAAGCTACAAAGGTAAATATTTAGGTGATACGTACCGAATCAAAAGCAAAGTTCTTATAACTGTAATAAAAGAACCAAAGCAAAGGTGTTAATAGCAAAAGCTACAAAGGTAAGGAGGTATGGAGAAAGAAAAACACAATACAGACAAAATCAAATGCTTGCAGCGGAGCAGACAAAAGTGTTTGAGGAAATGAACGAGAAAGCCAGTGGCGAGGAGGTAATACAGGATGCTGTAGAGAGTAAGAATTTTTGGAATGAGGTATGGAGGATGAAAAAAGATAACACTAGACAAGCTGGAAAAAACCAACACAAAGTGAACTTGACAGGACTAGAGATCAGAGTAAATATGACTAAAAAGCAGATTAGAGAGATCCCTAATTGGAAGGTCATAAGGAGAAACAGAATATAGGGCTATTGGCTCAAGCAACTGTCAAAACTGCACGAGAGAATAGAAAATCCGCTGAAAAAAATATTAGTGGTCCAAACAAACTACCTGAGTGGATGACATAAGAAAGACGTGTGGCGTGGATTGACTACAAAAGAGCATACGGCATGGTAACCAATAGCTGGACTAATGAGTGCCTGGAAATGTTTGGGAGAGCAGAGAATGTCAGAAAATTCTGAGTGACAATATGCAGTTGTGGAAGCCAGAATTAATGTCCGTTGGTGAAAGCTTGGAAGATGTGCACATTCAGAGAGGAATTTACAAGGGGGCAGCCCATCTCTACTACTGTTTATGTTGTGTAAAGTTTCTTTGACAGTAACCTTGAGGGAACCAGAAATAATAATCTATTATTCATGGATGATCTCAAATTATTTGCTATGAAACCAGGATCAAATGAATTCACTATTGCAGACTGCACATGTCTTCACAGAAAATATTGGGATTCAATTCGTATTAAACAATGTATGCACCTTAGACGTAATGTTGCGCAGTTGTACATGCCTAGGAAGGAAGGGCAATGAGGACTTATAACCGTTGGAGAATATGTAAGCATGGAAATCAAGTCCTTTCCAAGACTATCACAAGAGAAAAAGCAGGCCCTGGATCGAGAGTCTGAGCAACAAACTGCAAAGCTGGCTGGAGAAGATACCTGGATATAGTTTAGGAATGTTTTATAAGGAGAAAATAGAGGAAGATAAACCTAGCTTCTCAAAAACAAGCTTTAAGAAGAAACTAGATTGTGTAGAAAGTCTATTGAGACAGTAACAAATGCCATCAATGGATGCAGAAAGCTTGCTCTAAAAAGTAGACGAAGCCCCATGACTGGGTAGCCTTGCATGTACATTGAGAGATCTGGGAAAGAAGGTACTTGCAAGTGTTATGACTATCAGTCGATGTCTTGTCCGAGAACGGGCACGTTAAAATTACCTCGGATTTGACCATCAACGCAAATAAGACGCTGGAATGCAACCCATTGGATATTATCCTAGTACAGCAAGATACACGAGTGAACATTAATTGAAGTAGCTGTAGCAGCGGACCAAAGCAAAATTAATAACGAGGATGAGGAACTAAAGAGGTAGATATCAGGACCTGGAATCTGAATTATCACAGGTGCACTTGGAGCCGTCTCAAAGAATGCAAAGACCTGGTATGGTAAATAAAGTCTACAAGGCATAATTGGAAGTGTACATTTGAGACCTAGCCTTGGAGCGGGTTACACATTGGGAAATAAATATTAACCCAAGTAATAATAATACGCAGAGGATAAAAAAAGAATGATAGAAACTACACTGAAAAACTATACCGTAAAAACAAGCAGTTATTCCCACAGTATTTAGCACCAGGTTCCTCGGTAAGATCCAGATAATTATGAAAACACCGCCAGAAATATAGTTTAAAGTACACAATAACAATAATAATGAAGAGTTTTGAACTAGAGAGTCTGCGGCACTGACTAAAAAGGCTGGGGCGAGCTTTCATCGTCTAGAAAATGAAGCCACATAAAAACCGGCAGTTATGTCTTCGTCGGTAAAAACGTGAAGATCTGGAATGCCACATAGGTAGAGCAGTCAGAGGCAGTATTGAAACAGAATATCAAAGATCATAAAACAAAGAACCGAATATAAGAAAGGTTGTATATCATTTTGACAATATTTAAAAACATCAGGGAATTTCATGCAGTTTTAAATGAGAGGTTTTATATGAGAGATCTCATCGAACAATGAAGCAGATCAGGCCTGACGTCCCGTTCGTTCCTTAGTGCTAGCCACTGTAATTATAGTATCATTTTCCTATTCATAAAGTGAATAAAATAAGTTATAATTTCTTCTACGCAAGTAATTTAGATCACTAAAACATTAACGTACCTTTTAAAAAAACAAAAATACCTGATATAACCCAATTTTTGCCTGAATTTGGTCTTATTTAAGTAGTAAAAATAGTGAAAAATTCTACCCAAAAGGGCACCCTGTGTTCAGAGTGGTAACGTTTTCACGGAACAGTCTTATTCAATCCTATTCAGATTAACAAAAGTTAAAATGACTTACAAACTATACAGAGAATTAATACTTTAAAAAAAAAAGGGTTTGTTTTATGATTCAGAAATGCTGCAAGTAATGTAGTTGTCCTTGCACGATCAGGCTGGAGGCGAGGAAGGTCTTTTTACAAAGCTCATTCTACTCATTTGTTCTTTAACGGAACAAAAACCCGATAAAGTGCCAGAGAATCGAGCCCCGGTATTTCGCGTGCCAGGCGAGAATCCTACTACTGAACCACCAATGACTACACGAATTGCTAAAAACCTGAAGCAAGTTGCCCTATCAAATAAAATTCCAAGTTTTGTAAGACCTAGAATCCTGGATATGCCTGTACGGCTAGGAAAGAATGCGCAGATCACGCTTATTGTTTTCCTGTTTCTCTAAAGTCACAACAGTGGAAAAACAGAATTTAGGGGTTTAGTAAGATATAGTAAGATGGTTAAAAGTTAAAGTAACTGTAGTAAAATATTAAGCTGATAAAATGCTACGAAATCCTATAATACTAGGGGCTAAAGCAAATAAAGAATGTCTTACTAAAACCCGGTATAGTCCATAAAAATAGTATCAGCGAACAATAAATAAATCTCTAATAACAAAGGAATAACAACAGCAACAAAAGTTATTCAAATCTGAACTGAAAAACTGACCAAAAAAATAGTATCAGCCAACAATAAATAAATCTCTAATAACAAAGAAACAACAACAGCAACAAAAGTTATTCAAGTCTGAACTGAAAAACTGACCATAAAAATAGTATCAGCGAACAATAAATAAATCTCTAATAACAAAGGAACAACAACAGCAACAAAAGTTATTCAAATCTGAACTGAAAAACTGACCATAAAAATAGTATCAGCGAACAATAAATAAATCTCTAATAACAAAGGAACAACAACAGCAACAAAAGTTATTCAAATCTGAACTGAAAAAATGACCATGAAAATAGTAACAGCGA
>RDPX01000010.1:4429508-4476404 GCA_003991215.1 Morbakka virulenta
TCAGCGAACAATAAATAAATCTCTAATAACAAAGGAACAACAACAGCAACAAAAGTTATTCAAGTCTGAACTGAAAAACTGACCATAAAAATAGTATCAGCGAACAATAAATAAATCTCTAATAACAAAGGAATAACAACAGCAACAAAAGTTATTCAAATCTGAACTGAAAAACTGACCATTAAAATAGTTTCAGCGAACAATAAATAAATCTCTAATAACAAAGGAACAACAACAGCAACAAAAGTTATTCAAATCTGAACTGAAAAACTGACCATAAAAATAGTAAGCAATTCATTTTTGTGTCTTTCAGGGGTTGAAATATCTAGTATTCAATAGCAACACCTACCTTTAGCAAAGGCCATCCACTGATCAAATGCCTGGCGAGTGATTCGATGTGTCTATTCAGGATAAAGAATGATGCACTCAATTCAATTTTAAAATGTTCCGATGATTGTCATATGCCCTACAGAAGAGGATTCAAAACTCTCTCTCTTTCTACACACATTTACATATCAAATTCTTCCCAATGATCATAATCTACATATGAAATGTTTCCGAGCACCTTTAGGAAAACTTTGAATTTCATGTATGTGTACAATGTCTTTATTATGTTTCTGATACATAAATGTCAATATATTTCCGAAAAAGAATACTACTACTAGGTAACCCAACAATCATGTTACAATCGCTTACTTGACAAGTTTGGACGATTTGCTCATGGACTTTTACTTCAACCGTTTACTAACCTAAGGTAATCACTCAATCGCTTTTCGAATTTTGATCCAGATTTTCTACCATTTTATAAAGACTTCTCCTAATTCCATCACAAGTATAGCCCCACCTTCCAATTATAGTTGTTGTTTTTTATGTTGCACAATCATGCTTCTTGAAGTTGTAATTTTTGCAGCCACGACGGTCAAATAATGAGGCCAAGTACCCTACACTCCAAAGAATAGATCATGAAATGAAAATTTTAACCATGACGTCGTATGTGAAAATCAAACCATAATACTGATGTTTATTAGAACTGACGAAAAAAACAACTCGGAGTTCCGAGTCAAACATCAACAGTAAATATCGAAGCTTATAACATCCTTTGATAGCATACTAATTTCAAACACGCTGCTTAATCCCAAACGTTTTATTAAGTCTCTTAAGCCGAGCCCTGAGTGAACAGTGCCTTGTTTTCTCAAAGGTGTCAAATAGTGTAAAACCATCATGCGTGCGATATTTTCTACCAGTTAGAAAATGACACAACTACACCATGCCACCAATATTAAATCACTAAATTCGATAGCAACTTAATACACTGAACCTGCCACTGGAATTAAAACAAGTACGATAGTGCTTCTCAATTTCTTCTTGAAGACGATACGTTTTGCTACAGCTCGTAGGAGAGGAAAAAAGGTAATATAAAATAATGACTGGTAAATTACGCGCCGTTTTTTACATGCTGCCATGTGAAACCATTATTTGCTTACCCTTAAAACATTACTTAATAACACAAAACAAATAATACCTATTAATGGGAGTTGTCTCAATACGTCTACTGGTGTGGGACTCATTTAGGCTAAATATCACAGAGAATCGAAAACTGACCTTAGCTGAAGTACAATTTACCCAGCGATAAACCCCAATAGGCTTACAATATATATATGTATATACTCAATCTGCAGACTACTGTTTCGCCCCTTGTGGGCTCATCAGTGCAGCACAGAGCTTCTGAGGCATAACTCTCTGGCCATGTTGCCAGAGGAAACACAGCTTAAAGAGTTATTGTGGGATCCTGCCAGAGTGCTCAAACCACGCATGCGCAGTGAGCATTGCATTACGCTAACAACAGGTATATATATATATATATATATATACAAGCCCAAGACACTTGAATAAAAGCTGCTACAATACAGCTATTCTAGTTCGTACAAAAGTACTTACGACTATTACATCATAGTCCATGTGTTAAATTATGATCCGTTGACTTTCGTCGATAAAAGGTCATCCGCAACAGGAAAAAACAGTGTGAATTGTCTGGTAATTTAAATGATCATTAAAAAATACATACCCTCTTCCGCTGCAGGCTTTCTTTCTTCCACAAATGAAACAATGCTGCTAGTTTCCCTCTACCTATTAAATGTTTAGCTTTCAACTCAATAACAAGTAATTTCCATGTCATAAATATTTCAAATGTTGCTTTCCTATCATGTTCGGCTTGTTTTCTTTGCTGAAATTGAACTGCAATCGTGAGTCGCTTCCAGAATTGAAAATTGAGTTGAAGCTAATGGGAGTAAAAAGCACTCGGTATAGTTAAGGTAGGTATAACAGATAACTATAATGGTAATAATGATTATGCTAAAATAACAGTCAAATTTCAGGTATTTTTTATCAACAAAACCAAAATGTTGGATTATCTTATTTAATATCAAAGAATCAACTTTTTAAAAAAACATAAAGAATATTTAAAACATCTCCAAACAAACAATTCTTTTTTCGATTGCCATGTGCATTAGTATCTTTACATTATGGGGAAAGAAATCAATCATGACAACAAAATTACAATTAAATTAATATGATAAATCAAATTAGAGTTTTTTAAATGTAATATAATTGATTTCAGGAAAAGTGAAAACATTCCTTTATTACATGATAGAACATTATTAGGCTAAAACAAGGAAGCACCAGAAAGTGATCTTGCTAGCAATAAGAAAGTTAGGCATGTCAGAAACAATTTCCAAGCTCTGAGAATAGTACGGTGGATCGGAAGATATCTTATCTTTTCCAAACTAATCACACATGGTATGTGTTTTGTTTGCGTGTGTGTGTCGTACGTGCCTCTGTGTGTGTGTGTGTGTGTGTGTTGTACGTGCCTCTGTGTGTGTGTGTGTGTGTGTGTGTGTGTGTGTGTGTGTGTGTGTGTATGATTAAGAAAATGTTGAATAGAAATATGAACAGTAGTCGTCAATACGAACATTAAAAAATTCGAAAATTCCAGTTACTAATGAAAGGCTTTTTAAGGGCAGCTAAAAGCTACTCCATGCAGAAGACTCCAATAATAAATTGGGGTATATGTAAAAGCCGTCTTTTCATTTCTTTAAAACAGAAACACTGAATTCGGAATGAAGCTAGCTCCTGCAAGAACCTTTCAGAAATACACTACTTAAATTAGAGTTAAATTTCGATTGATGATGTTTCCGCCTAAAAAAAAATCACCATAAAAACAAGTAAATCTTGTATATTGAATACGTTAAATCCATGCTTTATAAGCAATAGTAATAGAAATAGTAGGAAACTTGTACACTGAACAATAAAGAATGGGAATGAGCTTATTTTCGCAGATATAACAGTAGAAAACTGGACTTAACAAAGAAATGTTTCACTGGTATTTTATTTTTGAAGATTTCCTTTTGTTTTGTACTTCATTATTTTATTGTAAAACACATACTCTACATTTACATAAAACACTTTGATTCGAAATATTGTCAAAATATTGTGGTGATGTTTGTGCTAAACTATGAAAACGGGCTCTGCCTGCTTTGTACCGCAAAAAAAGGGAAAAAAGAAAAAGAAAATGCAAGGATTTTGATAACACCTTAGTTTTGAGAAAGTTGATAACTCTTTTTAATCGCTTTATTTATAGTAAATTATAATTTATTTCTGTTGTGAACAAGATTCAAGGCTGGGCTCGATTTCCTCTTTTACACAGCACCTAAAAGTACAGTACGGTTTTCAAAAGTTTGGTGTGACATTCGCGGATTGCTAAACAAAGGCTCTGTCGTGCTTTCTTTGACCAACAAAACTCTCAGAAAAATGAAAATAGCTCAGCCCTAACTGTTAATCATTCATAAGCCCATTTCTCTGTCGCCAATCTTCATCAATTTTGCCCTGTTCCCTTTTTTGTCTTTGGAATATGCTATTTCTAAATATACTAAACAGCGTTTGTTCTCTTTGGTGATGTTTTTCAAACACCCGTAATAACCATCACCTTTTCATTTCAAAACTGCACAAAAAAACAGGCTAGAATATGTAAAGAAGCTTACCAGAGTAAAATTTTCTGCCTTCGTAAAACATTTCATCTTTGTTTCTCTATTTATTCTCTCATCTGAATAAAACTGCCATGATCGAAAAACCCTGCAAAGAATAAAAAATCTTGTTAAAATTACACCATTCTCCCGGTAGTAAAGTGGAACACTACAGGATACATTTTGGACAGGAGGGGGGACTGGTCGCTAGAGGTGGATCTTCAGTGGAGCCTCTTAGCAAGGTTTCCGTTATAACTGAGATAGATTAATATTTTAAAAAATTCAAATGGTCCTTTCTTAAAACTAAGGTTGATCTAAGTTTTCTTTGTTATAAAGCAGAGTGTTAACTTGATCTCTTTGTCGTGCTGGCATACGAGCAAATCACAAGAGTAAAGTAGTAGTATTGGAAAAAACAAGAATAAGCAAATATATCATGACAGAAGCGAATGAAACAAAACAACCAAAGTTCCTTTATTAAGTCATTCGTACTAGATACTAAAGCACGATTTACAGGGTCGATTACAAAGAGAATTCTGTTCGGGCAACACTATCTGACTGAAATCTATCCAACATTCATGATGAAATGGAAAATTGCAGCTTAGTTAACTGGACTAAAAAATCATTCGCAATAAGGAATTTTTCAGTCAAGGGCTAATTTTTTCATTTAAAGATTTCCTGGGTTTTTGAAAGTCTGGTCAAAGACCTGGCAATCTCGGTTTTAATTCCAGTACAAGCTGAAATGTTCTAAATGCTCACCATCCTTAGAAGTAAAAGGGGTGGTTTGTGTTTGAGAGGTCTAATTTGATAGCTGACGTGCAAGCAATGGCGCCTTTGAACAATATACGCTTGCATGGGGGATATTCAATAAACAACATGAAAACTTCCACTTCTTCAAATAAACAAAACTCTACGAGATCAAAAAGGAAAAACAACTAAACTTAATGAACATATTGCATTGCCTTTGTATTACCTTCGAAGAAGAATATCATTGGCAAGTGCTTCTGCTTTTTGAAATCGTCTTTTCTCTTCAAACCATTGACAGTAACATCTGACGAGTAAGCGTTTTTTACTCACAGTTTCAAATTGGTGCCGAAAACTAAGCAAAGTTTTTCTTTCTGAAAGAATAATTGTTGATTGGTAAAGAAATAAAGTACAAAAATGTAAAATTTCATGAAAATAATAAAACAATAATAAAACAATATTCAATTCTACAAAGCACTGATCATAAATGCTATCATATGGCTGCTATTATCGTAACTGAATTATTAACATTATCAGCCTTATGGCAAGAAAGGTAATATTGTACTGCTGACAGCCTCGTTTCCAAGAACTACAACATTTATAAATTGTAATTGTATATGGTATATTATTTTAAAATTTTAAGAAAAACCATCAAGAGAAAGATAAAAATTACCTTTCTGTGTCTCTTACAAAGCTGGAAAACGAAGACCCAAATGGAGGCTCAGGGATTTTCACTGTAGACTATGAAATAAACCTATTTATCGCTATCCGAACCCTTTATTTATTTTGGTTCAATATCAATAATAACAAGTTATTATTATTTCTTCACAAAACAAGTTATGTTGTGACCAGGCGCTGATACGACGATGCTGTTGCTCTAGTTGCCGCTCTTTATAACAACGCTCCTTGAGCACCGGACAAACGCAGACATCCGAAGGTTTGTCGGAGTGGCAAACATCTCCAACAAGGCAAGGGAAGCAAGGTTGAGGTGGTATGGACATGTGATGAGGAGGGATCAGGAGAGTGCCATTAAACAAGCGTGGCAAGCACCAGTTCAAGGAAGAAGGAGCAGAGGCAGGCAGAGGCTCAGATTGGGAGATGTGATCAAGGAAGACATGAGGAAAGTAGGAGCGAAGTCAGAGGACTGCATGGACCGCCAAAAGTGGCGGAGACAGTGTCGAGCGGCCGACCCGTCCTAGTGATGGAACAAGACCGCAAGGAAAAGAAGATAACAACGGTGATGACGACGACAACGATAATGATACTGATGCTGATTCTGATAGCAATAACGATGCTACTGCTGACGATGATGTTGATAACGAGGATGATTATGATTGGTGAGCCCATTTGTTAAAAAACAACTTAATAAAACGCCGTTTTTAATCACCCGAAAGAAAGAGCAACTGACACAACAAAAAAAACCCACTTACTTTGAACTAGTTCATTCCAGTATTTTATGACACGTGATGCCAAGTTCCTTTGAATGATCTGTCGCAAATGCATAAAATAAAACATAGTAAAATAACGTTATCACACCACAACTTCTCACCTTCTCACCAGACTCCAGATAAGCGTGCGCTTGTCAGCGAGGAGTACTATCACACAACAACGGCACAAGTAAATAGTCAAGCAAAAGATCATGTACCCGCAACCACCGAAGAAAGTCACTTCATAGTGTATGTATGGATACAACTTTTATGTACACTTAAAAATGAACGACACTACTCATTACATGCAAAAATTTCGACATTAACTATTTAAGAATATGTACTTTAAAAAACTAGATGCAGAGAAAAGCTGTATAATTGAATATTCTTTGGAGTTTTTTAGGAAAACACTTTTTTGATTGTTGAAACCTGTACAAAGCGCAAACAAAAAAAGTTGTGCATCGATAATTAAACACAAGTATTTTAAGAGTTGAACATAAACAGGTAGTGTGTTTAAGGTGAGAGCAAAACATCAAGGCAGCAAACTCAAATCCCTTTTCAAATATGTCACAGAACATAGCATTTCCATTCATTTATAATGCTGACAATCTTACATTTATTGGTATTAATAACATTTAAGAGGGAGAATAGCAATTACAAGTAAAGTACTTAAAGTGGTTGTTCATGAACAATGGATCATGTCCAAAAATGTCTTTTTTCTCTACCCAAAAGGCACTAAAACCCTCACTGCATTGATTAACAAGCACATCAAAGAAATTTCTAAGGCAATGTCACGAAAATAAGAGATCCCAACCGTCAGCAGCCATGTCAAACAAAAACTCCCCCAAATTTATAGCTACATGCACCTCCACCCCCATGGGTAAACGATAAGTTACACCCAAAGTACAACAATGTATTTAAAGTTTAAAAGAGGCCCTCTTGTTGACTAACAATTTGAACTCAACAAACTCTTTACTAAAATAATTATTATTAACTTGCACAGTTTTTACAAGTTCTCGATTACCTGAGAATGCTTTTCGGCTGCCTTGCAATTGAAAAAGTGGTCTTTCCAAGTGTAGAAATACTACATAAATAAAAAAAATATTAAGTATCAGGCAAAAACACAGAAAAACCATTAAAAATGTAATTTTCATGTATTCCTATTAATGGAAAAACTGAATCCACATCAAAATATACTAAGAGGAACTCGAAATATCGGGGCTTGTTAGTATTTACAGCGAGGTAGTAATTGAATACTTAAATATATTACTGACTGCAAGACAAAAATTATCAAATTTAACAATCGTAACAAAAGGGTAAATCACATTGCAGCTGGTAGAAACAACAATTTGGGGTTCAGTTTAACTACATTCCATTGTTGGGTCAATTCGATTTTATGATTCATCATTATCATCATCATCATCATCATTATAAAGTGTCGTTCCGGTAGCTGTTGATTATCATGTTTTGCCACGACCATTTTCCTCCCCTTGCTCTAATGATGGTAATGTTCCTTTTTATTTCGACCAAGTTTGTTAAATAGTCCAATATTTTTTGTGCGTTGTCTTCCAGAGATTCCATTAATCCTTCCTGTTGTTTCCATATTTTCTAGCCCTCCTTGTCTCATTACGATTTCAAAGAATGTCCTTTGTCTCTTTCTAATGTTTCTTACAAGTGACCTTGGTACTTCTGTCTCTTTTAGGACGTCTTAGTTTTGTCTTCTTTTTGCTGTTCAAAGAAATTAAACCATTCTGTTGGTTCTAGCTTCGTCATTATTAGAGTTGATTGTCTAGGTCTATCATGCATATAACAGTACCAGTTCAATATAACATTGTAATAATCTCCTTCTGAGGATGTGGTCATTTACAACTTGTAAGAATTATTTCATGTTTCGTAGTCTTTTTCGGACATACACGACTACTGATGTCTGTTCAACATTTTCCATTTTCTATAATAACAAAACACAACTAGTTAAATTTCTTTACTTGGGCAAGATGTCTTCTATGTATCGTTTTATATAGTATTTTGTTGTGAAAATACCGATGCTTTAGTTTTCTCAGCATTTTAACTTGGCTTTCCACGTCAATATCAAATAATGCTTCATGATTCTATATTCCGCAAACAATGATCTGCATATCAATAGTTGTTCATATTGTGGCCATTTACACTGATTTCTGACATAACTTTATTGCTTTCTGTAATATTCTCACTTTGAGCTGTGATGAGAGCAGCTGATAAGATACAAGCTTGTCTTACTCCTCTCTTTATAAATCATACTGAAACAAATTACGTACTATCGACAGCTACATATTGTATTATGTAATTTTAACTATACGGCCATAAAGAGATTTAGTTTCTTTCCTTCCGGCCACTCTAAGTGGTACGGTATGGTAAGCCTTATCTGAAATCTACTCTTCAAGTCATTTATCACTGTTATTTAGCCGTAACCTCGACTGCACTCGTTTTCGTCTTGTCGATATTATTAGGCCTCGTATTTTCTATTGGCTATTCTTTACTGGCGTTGCATTTCTACAAAGGTACATAAAATTCAGCAAACGTCGATGCATGTGGTCATATATCGTTGATAAATAGACTCCGTGACTAACCATTTCTTCAAAAACTATATTATTGACTATTGAAACAAATTTATTGTTAAATTGGCAATTGAAGTTGATTTTGTATGGAAAGAAGTTATAATATTATTTATGCTACACGTAGATTGTTTTATTCATACAATGTGGGTATCAGTGCCATTGAAGATGTTAGCGGGAAAACAAGGTTCCTTTGAAACATGTGATACTTCACAGCTACTAAACTTTTAGCATTTATTTTTCCTTGATCAAGAACATCGTTACCCACCACAAATCAATATTACATAAAAAACTGGCATTACCTTGCTCAAAACAGTCTTAATGACATGAATTCTTAGCTTTGATGCATTGTCTCCTTTTCTCTTTGCAGACACATGCCACTGTTGAAGAATTCTAAAAAATATTGTGTTTCATAAACATTTCTTACCACAAGAAAAATTCAATTTAGGACAGTGAAGAAAGGTGCTATTTACTAGAGAGTTGCTATAAAAAACTACTGCCATAACCAGGGGGGTTTGTAGTTTTTTACCAATTAGTTTTGACTGGGCAAGCTCATTCCTCTTTCTCATTCTCTCTCTCCCTCTCTTTCTTCCTCTTCTGTTTCTTTTCATGACTTCATGTTCTTTTTTAAGCAACCAGTCTAACTAAATTGTCTTCAGTTTCTCTCTTTCCTTTTATTTGCTGTGCTAAAGTTCAAATGTGCTCTATTTCCTGTTGCATTAATTTAATTCTTTAGAAGCCGTGTATTAACTGTGCCTTCTTGCGACTTCGAATAAAGCCTTTTGAAAGTGTAATTATCAACCATATTTATATATGTCTATTTATCTATACAATTAATAGTCACTGTTATTCCTTGCTCTTTGATAAAATATATTTGATAGTGCTGCTATATAGAACAAATCAGAGGTACTAAAAGGTTAGTGCCAAATTCGTACTAATTAATGGTAACAATAAGTAAATGCAAACATAAGGTTGTTTATTCAGTATCATTACAATTATTATTCCGTGTTTGATAAAAAGTATTGTATACAAAAATAAAATAAAAATGAGACAGAAGTATCAAGAGAGCGATAATACGTTTCAATCATTCAAGAAAAAAGTTTCGATAAGTTAAGATTTTCAAACTCTTGTTTACTACTATGGCAGTTTGACCCTTTTGAAAAATAACTAAATAACTTTCAAAATATATGATGAAGAACTTAAGTAATATTAAACGCATTCAACCCACTGACAGATCCAAAGAAATCCTGATTCTTGGTCTATCCTCCATAAATTCTGTTGTTTTCTTCCAGTCATTAAATAATTCAAAACTAAAATTCTTTTGTATAAGCTGCTTAATTTCAGCCAAAAATAGTTCCATAGTTAAATGGTTAAATATATATAGTGAAACCTCTTTCTTCATAGCCCAAGAAAGAAAGTATTTTACGAAGGTATTTACGTTCATATAAAATGTTATTGTGTTAGTTTGCCTCTCTACGTAGGCACGTTTCTTTTCAGTAAAAGATAGCCTGAAACATAACGAGCTGTATAATTGAGTTTATATTATTCTTTTAGATCAATACTGTATGTTCCATTGCGTTGTGTTACCAACCCCGTGTCTGTATTAGTCGCGGAGGCATCATTCAGCGATGCCACGTACATGGGCCTTCTGTAACGTGCTCTATCCCTTGATACATCTAGACCTTGTGGCAGACTTGCCGAGGTCTTCTGGACGTCATTAAACCAGGTTTGTATCAAGTTGTGCCATAGTATTTTTACTTAAAGGTACCATGTTTCTACAGTACATTTAAAACAATATTAAAGGAAGATAACGAGCAATTATGTAAAGGTTAGTTGTTTGCAAGGAAACCAAGAAGGCAGTAACATAACACTTTCAGGCTAATAAAATTACAAGGGTGAATGCAAGATAAAATTTGATCATCTGTAAGATGAGTACATTTGGTGAAAGAAAGCAAAAAGCAATGAGAAAATCATTAGAAGACCAACATGCTCATTCATACATACACTCCACAGTAAGAGCTCTAAACTAAATTTAAAAAAAAATGAAATAAAGTATGGCTGGAGTCACAATATTATAATTTCTATTCAGGAACAAAACTGCTATAATTTCTATTCAAGAACAAAACTGTTAAACTCCTAATACTCACTTTCCTAAAGTTCTTCCTTCAAAAAATTCGTCCGCAAGACGTAAATTTTCATTCATACGTTTCCACACGTAAAAAGCATTGGCGACCAACTTTTTTTTATTGTTCAGGATGAATATGTTGGTTTTCTCTTTTTGATCATCAGATAATCTAGCTGCAATTTGCCATCTATTTACTAAATGCAAAATCTTTCGTTTGCCTACAAACTTTAAAAGAACATTATATTCACATTAAATAAACTGATAACAACTTCATTAATATTAATATCAATATTACTTTATTAATTTACTATAAGATGTTTATTTCCGCGTAAAAAAATATCGTATTGTCTCAGAGCAGTAGAAATAGTTTTCCTTGTGAATGTGGTATCAGAACTGGCCAGCATGACCATCTGTCAAACTTGCTGTCGTTTTGTAATATGCTAGTCGCATCTGAGTGCTTGTTACTTTCCAAATGCAACATTTAAAAGATATCAATAACCAAATGGCCTTTTGACACAAATTTCCAGGGTGCCACTTGCAATACCTATTACCAATAACTATTGCCACTTGCAATACCTATTACCAATAACTATTGATTACATGAATAATTCTTCACAAGAACCTACAGTACGACAACCTAACAATAATAAAACTTTATAAAAATGCTAAGGAGATTAAACAATTTGATACCTTACCTGAGTAAATTGTCTACGTTTGCTTAAAAATACCTTTTCCAGTCTTTTTTATACAACCGGTCTTAAATCTTTGATCTAGGACTATCATCAAAACACTAGGTAATAGTTTCCAGTAATCTTTGAAATCAGTTAGCCCATTCCAAAGTCAAATCAGTAGCTGGCAACTGTCAACTTGACAGGTCCAGTTTCTAACATCAAATAATATGCCCACCAACCAACCACTAACGACAACCCTAGTTTTCTCTCCGGCTACCTAACAATCAGCTTGCAAGGCTGTTCTTGTTTCATTAACCCAAACATAACTGTTTAAAAGATTGGTTTCATTAAAAATGCTCATCCTTAAAAATCCATACAACTTACCTTACTTTTCCATTTGGAAAAGAAACACTGCAGACAAACATTACGTAGATGTAAGTCTGCAACTAGTTCCCTGCTGCGTTTAACCTTCTGGTAATGTGCGAAGTCTGAAAGTGCCACTAATCCTTTGATAAGGTACCTCCGTCTCTATGGAATAAATAGTACATTACAATACCCAGGTAAAAATATCTCCTGACCATTAGTTCTATACATCGAGCCTCGTATACTTCCATATCATCATTAAAAATTCATGTCTAAGGGTTTTCTGGAAGGAATGGCTAGTCCTAAGAAACAGAAAAACTTATAACTCAAGACAAAACAGATGCTTATGGAATACCACAAACCTTCGGTCATAACTGTGCTGTGGAACTTGGCAATCAAAGGCGTTAATCAGGGATAACTTAAAATACAAGTGGTTTTCATATGATAAGCCCCACCCCCAAACGTCACAGGGAAGCAGATGTTACCTTTTTATTTCTTCAGACACAAGTAAAGTGCACCTTGAAAAGACCAAGCACATAAACTTATCCTTTCTCGCTAAGGTTATTCAGTCTGTTCAACAAAACACTTTTTAAACTTTACAGCTCCATAACGTTAAATAAAATCATGGCACATGGCACCCTAGGCAATCCACTGCATGAACACGACCCATGCAGGCTTCAGTCTGTAGGTTTTTTATTTTTATACCTCCAAAAGAAACTTCGTCCAATTTTCCATAAAGAGACAATGGACCTAAGAGATGAAGAGAATTCATGGAGTTGGCTTACGAGTGGATTTCTAAAGAAAGAAACGGAGGGACTGATTTTAGCGGCCAAGATCAAGCCTTGAGAACGAACTGGGCAGAAAGCAATATTGATGACATCTCATCAAAATCTATGGAAGAATCTATCAGAACCTATGAAATCTATGGATATCTATGGAAGAAATGCGGATTTGAATGCGAGGATAAGTGCCAAAACCATATGGTGACAACAGAGAATAAGGTATTTGAAAACGACCTTGCACTATTGTTGAGGGACTGTTTAATTCAAACTGAAACTCGCATTGATCACAACAAACCAGATATCATCCAAAAGAATAAAAAGGGGAAGATTTGCCAAATAATCGACGTGGGATGTCCATTTGACACTCGAGTGAAGCAGAAAGAGGAGGAAAAGCTTGAACCAAATTTGAAAATGTGGAAGGACGATGCAAAAGAAAGTTGCAATAATACCAATGGTCATCAAGCCATTTGGAGTAGTCAAAAAAATTCCAAGAATTACACTTGACTTTGAACCGGGAATATAGCCATTATAGAAAGCATGCCTCATAGGCACGGCAAATAACAAAATAATAATAATAATAATAATAATAATAATAATAATAATAATAATAATAATAACTGGTAATAACTAGCTCTAGGTTTCTAACTCTTTTAGCTAAGGTCAAGTAATATCCTTCTATTCATCTTCATCAAACATATTGCAAACTCCTTTCACCTATTTTTTATCAATGCCAGCCTACAAAGTAACAAAGTCCAAAGCACCTTTTTGTCACCAGGGTCACCATAGTGAAGATGAAATATTTGTCACTGTTTGTCTTGGCGTCGCACTGTCTTGTTGCCCATTCAAACTCCGTTCCTTCTCTGTCAGTACCCTTTATCTCTAGAAGCCTCAGGGTTTATCATTGTATATTACTGAACATCACCAATATTACAAGGACATTTGCTCTATCATAAAAACTGATGGAATAAATCGGAATTCGGTAAAATAGCGCCTCAAACTCAAACAAAAAGTTATTTATATTTAAAAAATAGAAATAGGTCATTGTCTTTGTGAAAGTAATGAACTGCAAGCCAGAACATAATCACGTACAGAGGTTTGGGTCACATGGCAACAGCTTCAAATTCTTCCAAGTCATCCTATTCAGGGGTTATGAGTTATGGTTGATCGCTGTTACCACAAAAGGATAGAAATAAAAAATTGATAAAACGAAGTATGTTTCGTGTATGTACTTTTTTAACGATACTTTCCTTGATACTTCTGTCATTTTTAATGCAACTCATCATACGGGAAAGAAACTCCCGTGTTGCCAAAAACAAGGAAAGTGTTTGTCTTTCGTGAGTTCTCTATTACTAAGCAGAGTAAAACAATCTTTGAGTTTACTTTTACAGTAGCCCAATAGTCCATTAATCCTGAGCCTAAAATATTTTGCTGTAAACCTGTAAAAATGAAATATGAAGTCAAATTACAATATTCAAGAGTAGTAGGTAGAAAATGGGCTTTCTGGAAAAGAAAAATGCAGGTTATCACATTTAATATATCAGATGTGGCAGGAAGAAAATACGTCTTTTTAATTAATCGACAAATGCAATCTGCATTAGAATATGGATAGATAGCTAATCATTTAATACTACGGTAGTTTACATGAAAATAAAAAGCAATACAATTACAATAAATGTCATTTTTATTGAGGATCACCTGCAAAACATGTTGAAGCTGGTTAATTGGTGAGTAAACCTCCTTAAATTCTGCAATACAAAACCAAAAGTTGTATGATGTTATTAAAAAATTCTCTCTCTACCTCTGCTTCTGATTATGTGCAATTACGGAAGTAAAAATAATGGTATACCTTATACTGCTCCACGACCATACTGCAGTAGGCCTCGCGGTGCCATATTGAGAAAAATTTTTGAAGCATCCTTTGCTTCTTTTTGCTATCTGAGTGGGAAAACAGCTCTCTGTGTAACCGTCTCTCTTGTGTATGCTTGAGCCAGGCTCTAAATGTTATGCTTAGTGGCAAAAACTTCCAATGTCTTAATGTGTCCGAAACAAAGGACTCCCGACAGCAATTATTGTTTATTTCTTTCAAGGTTTGGTAAGAGGCACATGACACTGTATCCTGAAAGAAAGGTGCTTAAACTATTTCACTGTTTACTGACAACACAACGATGTGATAATAAAGTACAAAATAAACTAGAATAAACTAAAAAATAAGGCAATATGAGAATGTTGTTCTGTGGAACAAGATAAATAGGTCCTTTTGATGCGAGATGGTACGAGATAAAACCCCAACAAAAATATGTTGGCATTGTCAGGAAATCTGAAGCTGTCACATACAAGACAATTCCTCAATCTGTTAATACTAATAATAGTCATTCTATGTCTGTAAATATTAACCCTTTATTCTCCATAATATATTAGTTTACGGTTAGCAAGGAGTTGATTTTACTTTCCGTTGCCTCTAAAAGACTTAATACCTAAAGTACAGGCCAGAAAACCCTCAAGCACAGGCGTGAACTCGTTCAGCAACTGGACATGGTCTTTTAAATCCGTTGTTGATGTTGTGGTGTTTCCGCAACAATTGTTGCAACGGGGGTAAAAAAAACTGAAGTGTTTTTCAGAGAGATATGCGGCAGTAGCCAAAAGAACAAGGTTCCATCAAAGCAATTTCCTTTTCCCCATTTTGTCGGCCTTAACAGTAGTTCTTGTACCAATTTTTTCGTGTTAACATTTCCTGTTATTTCATCCTTCTTAAACTTCCTTTTAATCATCAACGTAAACTATTAGAAAATTGGACGTCTTTTGAATCTACACATTTGTGAATAGGAACAAGAAAATAAGTAAATATATAAATCGCCGTTGTTTTTAATGGCTAGGTTTTAGTTTTTACTAAGCTTAATAAACCTATAAAAACTGATATTTTGCTTACGTTGCATTGTCTTTACTCTCTTGTAAAAACATTTGTTGACCCTTTATATATATATATATATATACTTGTGACTAACACGAACAGATTCTCTGAAAACAAAACAGCACCAAGGGAGTCTAATTCAGTCACCGAAAACTACATTACATTAAAAACTCTTAAAGAACGCTATTTTTTACATATTGACGCAAGTTTACCTTTTAATGTTTTGACAGCAACTTCAGTTACATCTTTTGCATCTTTCATATAAATATTACTTTCAGCCCTTTTTTCCCGGAAAGTGGCAATAAACTTATTTCTCCTGTTACTACGGAGCCTTCTTCGTTCTATCATCGCAGCTGAACTTCGATCTCTTGCATTAAACCTCGACATTCCTGCCGCTCCCGCTAGCCATACTTCTCCAAATGCTCCAGATCCAATGATTTTGATAAGATTTAGTCGTTTCAAGGGAAATTCGAACTCCCGATCGTAAAGCAAGTCACTGCTCTGCTCAAGGTCAACGGCTTTGCACGCAGACAGCAACAACATGAACAGCAAGAGAATTTAAAGAATCTTTCCGGCTGTTTATTAAGGTGTACTGCTTGTTCTTATCGGGGCTTTTAGATTTACAGTGTGGTGTTTTAGCAACGACCTGTTTTGCGAGTGTTTGAGGTGTCTTGATGTGCTTTTGAGATGTTCAATCTTGGAGAAACGACACTATCACTCCTATTTTGGCACTCAAACCTGCTCCATTAAAAATATTAAGTTGCCATGAAAATCAATCGCGCTAAAAGTTCCCTTACGAAATTGCCGTTTTTTACCTATTACTAATGAACCAAGACAATACAATCTATACGGAAATTACAAAAGATTCCACCACACTGTGTAACAGTAAGTCCAAGTAAGTCCAAAATGGAATGAAGCGAAAAAAATTCAAGAATAAATTTTTAAGTATAGCAAATTAAGCGCTGATAAGGAACATTCTCCGTGTAGCTTTATGACACGCAAAAATTGTTTGAGAATTATCTGTATGAAACAATAAGCAGTACTAGGAATTATCTGTGCAAACGCTCGAACAATAAGCAGTACTAGCTAACTTAAAAGATTTGCAATGGCATAATCTCAATGCTTCTCAAAACGAGTGCTTCCGATTTTGAGTCACTGGATGTGATACGTTTGACAGTAATTATTTTGCCATCTTTTGAAAGAAACAAGTAAATCCATTGGTGTACTCTGTAATTTCTGATATCTGTATCACTGTTGCTATACAGCATTTATTTTTAAAGATAACAACCAAGACTCAAGAGTGTAAAAGTATTTACCTTACAAATGTCTAGTGGTGCAGCCATATAACTTTTCATCAATCAATAATACCAACAAAGGTATAAAAAGCAAACAATGTTACAGGAGCTTTTATTCGCAGTATTGAACAGTGGCGTTGCATCATGCAACCATACTTACATCATCACTTTCATCCTCTTCATATCCAGAAAACGAATGGATCCCAGATGTGAGCATTGTGTCGTCATCCAATGACTTTCGAGAACAGAGAAAAGGCAACGTACGCTTCAACACCTCTGGTTTTTCAGGTGGTGACTGGCTACCAATAGAGCTTAAATTTTTCCTAATCGTAAAACCCTGCAAACAAAAGAAAACTCTGTAAATTCAATATTATCTAGGTGTCCTTTTCCAGTTAACAGTAAATCTTTAAGCAAATTAATTTAATTTGTAAATAAGAGTTCATATTCTAATCGTCTTTAGTGCAACACGAAAATTGTCAAGATCATCGAAGATTTTCAATGAACAGGAAGAAATTATCAATAGTCTCTACTGCTTCCAGCAGTCGGGTACTCATCTGTGACAATCTCTCCTTCATCGTTCTCTCCACATAATATATCCATTAACAGATCCTTGTCTGACATAACGGGCTCAGTGCAAACTATTTCAATACAGTGTAGCGATGGTATTTGAAGTCATAACAACAGGGAAGATATTGGGTGCACAGTCTGATAAAATATTCAACTGGCCATTCCGAGATTCAAAGCAGGAATCGCCATCTCCAATGGCAGCTTCTAGTTTGTCTTCTAAAATATCTATTTTTAAAAAACAATTTACGATGACTTAAAAATGCTCTCTCACTCCATGTCCAGAATTTTCAAAACATTTAATAAGAAAAATGTTGGAATAGATTTCTCTTCTCAATCACTTTGCTTAACCTATTGGCAAATGACACTCTATTCCTAGCTTTTAAAGGCCTTATAACGCACTGATCAATTGACTTCAACTTTGAGATTGTATTTGGTGGCAAAAGCAGAATATTCTGGTCAACGAATAACAGACACTTTTTGCCTAGGGATGCAAACTTTTAATGGGTCCCTCGACCCACTCTTAGAATAGAGCAGAATCCACCCAACTTTTCTTCTGGCTATTGTAACAGCAGGGTAAGTGTATAAAGGCAATGAACAGTGGGGCTTTCTATACTTTACAACCATAACCATCGAGAGCTTGTCTCCAGCGCATTCGTTGCTGCCAAAGGACTGAGAATGACTTTTATATGCTTTCCGTCTAAGCAACTTCCTTTTTTAAGATGGAGAGACTTGTCTGGGTGAGCTTCGTTAAATACCCCAAACTCACAGGCGTTGTAAATTTTATAAGTTTTTAATTGGCAAGTATGGTTAATAGAATTGTCTCCGTTCACGTGGTAGTCACTGCCGCGGTGCAGACATTGTCGTCGCCTGAAACCACATTCAAAAAAATATGAAAGGAACTCTTGCAGCGATTTACTCATTGATCGGATGCAGAAAAATTTCCATCTTCAAGCTTTCTTGCAAAGTACAAAGTGTTTCGTTGCCTCTGTTACGCTCGCCATTTGATTATCTCTTTCATTCATCTGCCTTTAATACCCCTTTTTTGTTATAATCCAAGTGGGCAATAAATGTTTGGAAACTGAAAATTTTCAGGCCACTTCTGCTTTTAAAATTTTTTTCTCAATTAACTGCAATTTTGTTCCAAGGTTTGTAATTTTCTTTCATACAATTTGTGTTTATTTGCGATTTGATGGATCTTTGCCGTCTTACTGCAATGCACAAAACCAAAGGAATTTTAGAACACAACATTTGGTCATCACGGAAGATAACGCTGTATTTTTCTCTAACGTATAGCACACACCTAAAATTCATACAATTCATTCACTCTCTGGCTGTTTGTTGACGAAAAAGTTCATATAAGTTTCTAGATATTTTACATCGGTCGTAATACAGGGCAAATAAATAAACGTGCTTGCAGAAAGATATACCAGCAATCATTACATTTAATCTAATTTCGGGCAGCTACATTAAAGGAAATCATTCTCAAAAATATATTTGAACTTCTTACATTGGGGAAAACGTAACTGCAGAGAAAAACCCCCGAAATTCTGGGAGAACATACATTGAAAATACGTAATAATAATAATTATTATTATTATAATAATTATAATAATATCAATATTAATATTAATAATAATATTAATAACATAATAATTATGACGATAATAATTAGTATTATTAATTACTACTTAAATTAAAACTTAAATTACATTAGAATTTTTCTTCGACAATTTCAGTTCTTGTTTGACAAATAAATTAATTTAAAAGAATTTGACCCGCTAAAAACAGTTTTTGAAAAGAAAACAAAAACATATTTTTCATTACCTACAACTTAAAAATAAAAAAATACACCTTCTAACAATAAAGCCTACCTAACATCTCACGTATTGTGGCCATGTACACTACGTAATATTCTGTTATCATTTACTTAAGTCACTACACAGATGAGGGCCTTACATAATCTTTCATGACCCCCATTTTTACCCCCATCCCTTCCCAATCTCACAGATTAATAATTAAACTTACTTCTTCACTGTGCAAAGAAGCTGGAGGTGTCGGGCTAAACCTATGTGGTACAATGACTGGCGTCATTAATATCTGATCATCTGCCTGTATTTGTCCCTTGCTTTTAATAATTTGGGGTGCTCGTCTGTTGTATGACCTTTGGGATTCTGTTCCAAAATGTGGTGAAAATGTCCTATTGGAATACCCTTCTCTATTAAAATTCTTTGGCAAAGAACCACTTTTTCCATGCCCTGCCAAGCTCCTCAGCTTTTGCGGATAAAATACTGAACCACCACTATATAGATTGGGGTCAGAGCCATACACTTTCGATGCAGAAAGGCTCGAGTAATGGTTTTCGGAAACAGTTCGCAATGTACTTAGTGTGTTTGAACCAGACGAAAAACTGCGATCATGCAATTTGTCTTTAAAGCCAATTATAGACTCTTGCAGCTCCATTCTTACAAAATTACGCCATCCTGTAAAAGCAGTGATCAGTGTCTGCTTTTGTTTACGATGCAAGATATTTCTAAAAAATACAAAAGACGACATTGTTAACATAGTATGTTTACCGTAAGTTTATTCATAAAAAAAGAGCTGCACTGCTCAACTTGTATGGTGCTGACTGTAGCAATCTATAATAATAATTTTAAGTAGCTACTCAAAATAATGTTTCTCATTTGGAAAAATGTAACAGGACCTTTAAAGTTTACAATAAATTTAAACGCCGTCATTAAGGGAATGAAATATGATTATATTTTTACGAAAGTACTGAAGAAACAAATCAATGCTAACGAGAAAATTAGAAATTAAAAATAGCCATTGTAAATACAGATGCACACATATAAAACCACACCTACAATTTAAATGCATAGTCAGGCGTAGGAAATATGATACCTTTCAAATTAGGAAATCGTTCTGTGAAGCCAATTTGATATTTGGGCTCGGAAAATTGAATTAAATTGAGAAAAATAAATTGAGAATATAACGGGTAATTTACTTTAACACTGTCGGAATGGGAAAAGAATAGCATGGAGTCGTTCTGAATATTAAATGAGGTGTTAATTCCCTATTTTTTACGTTCCACATCATGAGGGGTTCTTTTTAACTGCTTTACAACTGTATGATCGTAATACAGTTCACAAAATAACAATAAAAGCTTTATCGTACTTCTGACCCTTTTTCACTAATAAATCTTTGGATGTGGATATGCAGTATATACATTTCATGATCTCCCAAACATTTGTCAGACTTTGTAGAAATAAACAAACACAAAGTCAATAAATAAATAAGAAAATAAATAAATAATAAACAAATAAATAATAAACAAATAAAAAATAAACAAATAAATAAATAAACAAATAAATAAATAAACAATAAATAAATAAACAATTAAATAAACAAATAAATTAACAAACAAAAATAAATAAAGAAATAAATAAACAAATAAAAAATAAACAAATAAATAAATAAACAAATAAAAAATAAACAAATAAATAAATAAACAAATAAATAAACAAATAAATAAACAAACATAAATCAATCAATCAATAAATAAATAAGAGCAAATCGAGTACCATAACCTAAAATGAATTGAGCTATTTACGTGGGGCAAAAAGCAGAATCTCAACAGTTTAGCATTTACTTGATTTATTGCTTCAACAACATGCACTCAGGTCTTTTACTTTCTCTCTTTAGGTGATTGACCATTGATGTGGCTCAGTCAAGTTGGGTTCCCTGTTTACCTGTCCTGAGTTAAGTATTTCTAGTCATCTGTAATAATTTACATTAGTACAATATTCTGTATTACTCTAATTGTAACTTTAAAACTTCTGAAATACAATGCAAGTAAATAAAAAAATACAATACCTGATTGAAGATAAAATATTTTGTTGCCTCTTCCACTTGTTAAATGCACTCCAAAGAACATATTGCTCATTCAATCTATCCGCTATTTTTTCATACCTTGTTTTCCATACAATTTGGTCTTTTGTTCGATTCCTCCATGCCACAAAGAAAGATATGGTAAGCACTTTGGAGCGGGCCTGAAAATACAACGAATTGGAAATAAGGCGTAGAAAAGTTACTTTCTTTGAGGCACAAAATTTCCTACAGCTTGCACCTTACATTATGGGCACAGTTTTCTGTTATTTTGGAAAAAACCCAACTAAATATAGATGCCCACTAAACAGGGGTAGGGGTAGTTCAATAGCTGGCTGCAGTGCTTGTCTTGAGATATCAAAAAGAATATGAATGATCCCTAATAGCAATGGGTTTCCTAGCAATAAAATTTTAGCATTTAAAAACATTCTTCAAATTACATGAAAATGTTATTATACAAAAATTAATAAATAACCTTTTCTGCATATGGTACATTACCATTGATAAATATCCAAAACAATAAATAATATGCGAAAACATAACAGAAGGCCCAATGATGGCAGCAGAAAAAAAGGTGATAAAAAGCCCTTACCTTACTACCAAGTGCAATATCTCGTACCTCAAATCGCTCCTGAACATTTGAGTACCAAATTTTTGAGTATTTCTCTGCAAGGGTACGACGGCGTTCTGTTTTAATATGCACATACTCTAAAAGAAAAAGGCTCCTATTATTAAAACACTAGCAGAAAGTTAGTATCTAAATCTTTATTGCATGACCCCCAAACATTTCTTGTGCTTTATCGATCACAGTTAAGCTCTTACAAGGGCATGGTTTTACATGCTCTTATGAGTTTGCACGGAGAAATAAACGAAAATACCTGATAAACAGAGCTACGAACTAAAACAACCATGTGCCGATTATAATTCATATAACATACGTAAATGTACAACATCTCATGTAAAAATAGCATCGATATAGAAAAACAACAAAAATAAAACATTTTTAAATGAAATAAATATTTTTGTTTATTGTGGATCTACACATACATGCGTCTGTGTGTGTAGATCCACAATGTTAGCCTGATGCAGATATTCTGCATGTTTACTATATATATATATGTATAAGTAATATGAGTATGTAAACGGTAAAATTCACCAATCTTTCAAAGGAAAACAGCGGTTCACTGACGTCTTTTCTAAATGCAACTACAAAGTAATTTAAATTTTTTTCAACCAGAATTTAACATTAGATTTACTATTATGAATATGGTTAGCCACAACTGTAGAAAAATAGAGTCTTCGTAAGGACCACTAAAACTGCTGAAACAGTAGTTTCGAATATACTGTGCCAATCTAACCTCCAATAAACACATTCTTCTTCTTCTAAGTGCCATGTCTGTAGACGTTGGCTATCATGATGTTCCAATTAACCCTGTTCCTCGTCTGATGTAATATTTCACTTGTTTGTATTCCATTCCTCCAGTTTTTTGCCACATAGTCCCTCAAGTTTCCCAAAAATGTTCTTCGCTGCCGCCCTCTGTCTCTGGTTCCTTCTATACGTCCAGTCAGTACCAAGTTCTCCAGACCCTGCTTCCTCATGACGTGTCCAAAGAATTCTATCTGCCTTCTTCGGACTGTCCTCAACAGGTTCTTTTCTGTTCCTGCTCTTTGTAAAACTGCATCGTTTGCTACATGATCAGTCCATGATATTCTTAACATCCTTCTCAAGAACCACATTTCAGCGGCTTCCAACTTCTTTTNGCCGCCCTCTGTCTCTGGTTCCTTCTATACGTCCAGTCAGTACCAAGTTCTCCAGACCCTGCTTCCTCATGACGTGTCCAAAGAATTCTATCTGCCTTCTTCGGACTGTCCTCAACAGGTTCTTTTCTGTTCCTGCTCTTTGTAAAACTGCATCGTTTGCTACATGATCAGTCCATGATATTCTTAACATCCTTCTCAAGAACCACATTTCAGCGGCTTCCAACTTCTTTTCCATTCCGACTGATATTGTCCAGCATTCACATCCATACAGCAGGGCAGATGTTACGTAGCACTGCAGTACTTCCATTCTTGTGGGCATTGACATTTTCTGGTGTTTTAAAATTTTTCCTAGTCGATTGAAGGCATCTTTTGCTAATCCAATTATCCGCTTTATTTCAACGTCACATTTACCATTCTGGGAGATGTAGTTTCCCAAGTAATTAAACTTGTCCACCTGCTGGATTTGGTCAGCCCCAATGAGTAATCTGCACCTTGGACTGTGTTTCTTGCTTACTACCATACACACGGCCTTTTTGCGATTTGTTTCGAGTCCTTTCTTCTTGCTTTCATCCACTACTTTGTTCAAGACGTCCTACAGTCCTTGCTGAGAGTTTGCAACTAACGTAGAGTCATCTGCGAATCTCAGGTTATAAACAATAAACAACATTCTTCCAAAAACAATAACCAATTTTATCAGGCCAGCCAATTAAAAAAACTATTGACTACTATATTTGACATTTTATTTATAGCTAAACACAAAATTAATAGTTTTTTTCAAAATGGAATTTTGGTAGTACATTATTATTATAATTAATATTAACATTATAATTGTTATTATCATTATGTTGATGATAATGGTGATTATAGTGATCATGAAAGTTTTTTGAGGTTGCATTTTTACATCAAACACCATGTCACTGGTAGTGATCTAGGGTGCATCAAATAGGAAGGGTTTTTTGTCTGGATATCTTAGTAAGTACAGTTTAAAGATGACGATATTCCTGACGTCTTGGGTGATTTACAGAATTCTGAGAGTATTGGAACCGTCAAAATTCTGAAAACAAATCACCACCTCGTGGCCCCTTGTCTTTCTTTGCAGCAAACCAGTGGCCGGTATCAAGGTAGAAGGAACTGACAAGTTGATTTCCAACGTTTCGGTGTGGCTGTCGTTAAAACGAGCTGGAAATATTATCATTTCATTATCGTTATCCCTGCTATTAGTAGTAGTAGTAGTAGTGGTAACAGAAGTAGTAGTAGTGGTAGTAGTCGTAGTAACAGAAGTAGTAGTAGTAGTAGTAATAGTAGTAGTACTAATAGTAGAAATAGTAGTAGTAATAGTACAGTAGTAGTAGAAATAGTAGTAGTAATAGTACAGTAGTAGTAGTAGTAGTAGTAGTAGTAGTAGTAGTAGTAGCAGTAGTAGTAGTAGTAGTAGTAGTAGTAGTAGTAGTACTTCTAGTAATATCATAGTCAACGTTTTCAGATTCAAATTATCAGGTTTTGATTTGAAAATAAGTGTATAAATATTTGGTGGTTTATACCAACATAACAAATTTATAACGTGACACGATACAAAATAAGCTTTTCTCATTTTCAGCATTTAAAATGCCCTCTTCCAAAGAAAAATATACAATCGTTAAAAGAAGAAATGAAGCGAGTAAGGGTTTTACAAACTTCCAATATTAATGTTAAAATTATATTACTAATTTTTACGCCTAAATGCGAAAAAAATAGTCACAATTACAAAGTAATTGACTGTTTTTCGTATCTTATCAATAAAATGGGTTGAAAAAAAGTAAAAGGTGGAGACAAAGCAAATGAAATGTGGGCATTCAATATTACACTACAAGTGCTCCCAAAGATATTAAAAATAATTAAACCTAAAAACTGCAAACAAACCGTACTTTGCCATGAAGTCACGCATCTTTTCAGTATGTCTTCTTTATGCTGAACTGATTCCTGGCGGAGTTTCCGTCTTGATAAAAATTTGTTCCTTGACAAAAAGTACGTAAAAAAATTAAAGATAGCTATTAAGTAGAAATAATCTAAATTATATCTACCATTTCCTGCTAATAATTAGTCTTCAGTAGAAGCACAAGTATCTGGTTTTGTGCCTTGCTTATTAACTTCATTGGCATTAATAACCACAAACGACCACCACTATTACCGACTTCTGTGTGTCGCTTGTGTGACGGTGCCCTTCACAGGGACTTGGATTTGGCAGTGAGGAATTTCTTGGCTGGATGCCCGTCAGGAAGGGCATCTGGCCCAGAAATTCCTCACTGCCAAATCCAGGTCCCTGTGAAGGGCATCGTCTAAGCCCCAGTACTGGGGGAAAACGACGTCAAAACCAAAAAAGTGTGTCGCTTGCCCCAATAAAATTTTTTTTCACCTTTAATATTGTTATAAGTAGCATTTTGGTCATTATTTTCAGGGTAAATATTCGTATTTTTTAAAAATTTTCACATCTGAATTTTTCCCCTTAAGTTACCAGTGACGAACACGAGTAAATTTCTTTTTTTTAGTTTTAATATCATTTCCCCCCAGTAATTGGAGCTCAGACGGTACCCTTCAAGGGGACTTGGATTTGGCAGTGAGGTATTTCTTGGCCGGAAGCCCTTCCTGTGTGACGAACACGAGCAATACTTCCAGTATACAATTGCAACGCTAGAAGCAGCTATCAGGGGTGTTGGAATACCACTATGTTTGAAATGCTTTGTTGGTATGTCATAAATGATACCAGTACAGCGTACAAAAGGATCTCAAACAGATTATTCGAGCTTCACATTGACTAATTTTCACTTTTATTTTTCTGGCGCATAATCGAGTTTTTAGTATGCGAAACGTATTTTATCCACTTCTAATTTTCATATACTATCCACACTATATCTTTATCCGTTTGCCCCAATGTGCAGTATATATCATTCTACATTCATTAATAATTACACATTGCGCAATATTTCGCAACACGTAAGCCTGGTAATATAACATAATGCAAAAATTGGACTTCTTGAGTAAATCGGATTTGGTTCACTGTGTCAAATATAGCTAGAAACGGATAGTTCCGGTCATGTTACAGAATTTTTTTTTTGGTTAGGGTAATTAGTTTATTAATTAGTAATTAACTCTAGGAATCAAGTTTGATTTCTATAAGAGGTACAGCGCATTACAAGGGTCCATACGCTGCAGCTTACGGTAATTAAGTCTGCTTTGAGGAAACCTGTATTTCTAACACAACATACATAAAACTAAGCCTGCCGAAAGAAACGAAAACAACAATACTTTAAAGAAGAGAGGTGACTGATTAAAAGATAAAAAATAATAATATAAAATATACCTCCAATAATTGAATCTTTCTTTAATGATTCTCTTGTTCCTTGCTTCTTTGTACGTCTTACAATTTGTTTTCCTGTTCACAACAAATTGCCAACAGTCGAACGCACTGTAAAAAGAAAAGCAAAAAACGAATCACAAAATTGATAACGTGACAATGTACCTTAGAATTCTTTTAAACTCTGCTTCTATTTTAAAGACCCATAGAGAATATATTAAACTCTGCTTAAAATGTCTGGTGTGGTAGTACCAAAATTCTAGTTTCAATGAATGTAGTCCCACGCTAACTTCTACAAATTTAATAGTTTTCCTAATAAAATGCCAGCAAGGTCATCATATTTCCTGATATAACACCAAAATACCCCAGTTCCACCGTATCTTTAATTGACCCCAATTATAATTATATGAAAAGAACTCCGCCGACCATACAGAAATAATAGCAAAAACGGTACCAATGGTAACAAATCGGTTGGCGATAAATCCACAACAACCTCTATGAAAAAGAACCCATCATCTCGATATGCCAAGTAAAGCTTCATTAATTCAACAGTGTAGCTTTGTTATTTGTTTACATTCCTGTATAAATATGTATTGGCCGTTACGAAATCCCAGTTCTAGTCTGTGGTCGAAGCGACGACCGGAACGTCCAAAACAAAATTATGTCACAAAAACTCTTTTTTTTTCCCGAACTACCGAGTCCATAGCTATATCTTAACGACGTTTACTTTATCAATTCCCCATAGACACAAAAACTATCATAATAAAGTGTGATGCCTAAGTCGTATAAACTAAACAAATACATTTTGGATATTGTCTTTACATGATGCCGTCAGACTCTTCCCTTTGACAAAGAATAATGAATAATGACGGGGACGACAGTTTTCCTCAAAAGAATGACATTTACTTCAAGTTATTGTCGGTACAAAAAACCAAAAGAATATGCCAATGTAACAACGCTTTAAAATACTAAGCTACTAAATTGTGAGTAGCTAACCGAGTGATCTGATGACTGTAAGCTGTAACAGCTGGACGGGGAAGTTGGGACGAAATGTACTTGGAGTGTCGGTCAAGGGGTAGGGTCGAGAGGGGTATGGTGTTTGGAACGTCAGCATGTTTAATTTTTGTCACAAACTTATCCAGAACTACGTAGATAAAACCTGTCAAGTCTTCGCTTTTTTATCAAGAAAATGGCCCCATTCACCCACACCCCCCCCTTACTTTGGTACAACAATTTCGAATACGCCTCGCCAGCAGTAATTACAAAAGTTTTCCAGAAATTAACACCACTGAACATTAGTAAATCAATGTTATAAACCTTTCAAAGAGTTATCAATAAAATAGGTCAAAGGTTTATTGACCAGCTCTGTTCTTTCTAGTGAACTCTTCTATCAGCATTATTAAAAAGTAGTATTCTTCCGTGTTGGCAACCACAAAACAAAATGCTTTTCTAAAAGTATTTTAACGAACATAATTTTTCTTGTGATTAAAAATTTGGTTCTGCAAGCCTAGAAGGTGGATCTTCTAACACTAACTAGTACTCAGTCGTACAGCGCTAAAAGATAGGAGGCTCAATTCCAAAATACGGCTACTTTGAAATTGCAACTTACAGGGGGATGCGGTCAAAGTTTGCAAAATCCAAAGTGATAAATATATATTAAAAGGAACATTCAAGTTGCATCCAGATGGAATCAAACTACTGATGCTGTCCTTCAAGGCCATCTACTCTACCAAATGAGATATCGATGGTTCTTCTTAGCCAGCTTATACTTGTGACCTAAATGTTAAATTGGATTCATAACAAAGATAGCAAGTAATGGTGTTTTTATTTTCTTAAACGGTGACAGTTGTTGCTAGATCTTTGATTATGCTAGGGGAAGGTACCACATTCGAAAGGGTGTTGGTATTCATGAATTTAATACTAGCCCTTAAATGTGTCATAAAAACTGTTTATGTGTAACGAGAAATTGATTCACATGTAAAGAACCAGTTAAAGATGGATATTATCGGCAGAGCAATCTTTGTAGCTTTTTCGAGTAGAAATTGCCTTGGCTTATACCAGCCTTGCTTTACTGACCACCTTTGATACTGATGAGTATTAACGCTAAGCAAAACAAAGGAAAATTCTCTGATGATTAAAAAACTGTAAGGCCAAACAAAGTCATAGCACTGTCTCACTTTTCATTAAGCTGAACTCAAAAGGCCTTTTGGTTCCTAATTTTTATCACCCACATTGTAGCAGCTTGAACTACATTTGTAATCTACCTGATGTCCAAATCCCATCATTTCAATTATAAAAGATTGAATCAAGGGCAAACTACATATATACTGATTTATTTTGTTTCGTATTGCCAGTTTTTGGGGAACAGAAAAATATAATGCTACCAGAGACCATACATTACCGCAGGAATAAACGTCCCTAAAACCATATCTGGCACACTCGAATTTAAAATATTTGAATTTCGATTTCTTTAATAATTTTCTTCAATTTTTTTATCAAAACCTTACTGTTGATCAACGTGCGAAAGTACCTTTATAAACGAAAAAGTATTTCAAAATAAAGACGCCATACCGTGCTAATTCCCTCCGCTGCACCCTTTGACGCAAAGGTGAAATGATACAGTCCTCTTGCGTTACAATCTGCCAAGCTAAAAATGCTCGTGCCACCTTACTTTTGTCTATGATAGATCGAGCAGCAAGTGCCCTTAAATACAATCTCTTGCAGTACCAGTAATGCCGTTTCCAATTACCAAAGGCGGCTGTAAAAACAAAAACAAATAAGCATATCCGTAACTAGGAAAATTGAGACAAAATCAAAATCACTAAAAACTATCTAAATGATCTTCAATATTTCAATTTAAAATAAACTCTTATCCATGGATTATACAACAGATTTCTTCGATACAAATCTAAACAAACTCACATGAGTATCATCAGTATAATTGCAATGGCATTGGTCTTCTTCTTTTCAGTATCTTAAAGTGCAGTAATTAGCTTATACTGGGATATTAATTATTTCCTCACTTGCACTGTGCAAATATCCCGTATCTTATCAATATCGCTAAAAAAGCGTTAATTTTCTTAGATATTTGTTGATCAATTGGACAGATATAATAAAATTTCGGGTTAAATTCCAAAATCAAAAAGGTCATTGGCTAGTGCTAGAAAGGAAACCATACAAGATAAGCCATATTGCTCTCAGAAAATATCTTAAAGTCACTACTACCCAGGAAGTGGTGTCACGGGCGTTGAAATAAATAAAGTTTCTTGTTGTCCTGAGCTAATTCTGTCTGGCACATTCAATGAACACAAAATCTACTCATTGGGGGGTTTCGTCATGATATATTTCCATACTGACAGTTGCAAAAGAAATGATACGCTTGGTCAAATTTACCTAAAATATTCAATGACGGTCTTATTCTGCAGCTAAATTTATGGCATCAAATACTATTCAGGGATGTGTTGGGCCAAGTATAATTAGTCTATAAGCCTAAATATATCACAAAATGTATCTTAAAAAATGATAGGCTACTATAATATTTCAATTAGACCATAGAGTAATATGGTTATTAAGTGACGTTATAAACTATGCAACCAGCGACATCAAAACTAAATCTGTTTTTCGAGCAAATACTAAACGAGTTCGAATCCTACATTAGAAAAAAACTACCTTGCAACCGCATAAGGATGAAGATCGATTGTCTGGATTCTAGTCTAGCAGATAGTTTCTTTTCTTTAATTCTGCCTTTCCATATATCTGCTGCTTTACTGTAGAGAAAAAAAGGAACATTCTGGATAAGACTGACTATAAATAAAGCAAGTACATATACTATATGTAATAGACGCTTTCTTTTGGATATTTGTGTTCGTTTGTACATATTTATATCACGACTTGCATTTAAGATGTTGGTTTGATGTTATCAAGTCTAGCTTCCTGAAAGTTTTCATCACTAAATGCACAATGTCGAAGCAAAATCTTGCAAAATCTTATTTCCTTCTCTGTCTATCAGATCGATGGTCTAATGATAGACATAATAGGTGATTTGTTGAGTGCTTAATGACCCCAATCCCCCACCACTCCACACACATATGCTTGCCATTCATTACCAAGGTAGAAGTTTGAGAAAAATATTGTCAAAATCGGTCTGCACCTCTCTGGAGGTTCTACCTGTACGATGCATATATATATATATATACTCAATCTGCAGACAGTACCGTTTCGCCCTTCGTGGGCTCATCAGTGCAGCACAGAGCTTCTGAGACATAACTCACTGGCCATATTTCCTGAGCAAACACAGCTTAAAGAGTTACTGTGGCATCCTGTCAGAGTGCTCAAACTATGCATGCGCGGTGAGCGTTGCATTACGCTAACAACAGGTCCCCAGATCTCAGACAGAGTGCTCAACCAAACTTTATATATATATATATATATATATATATATATATATATATATATATATATATATATGTCGTGGTACCTGTACCAACATTGGTAACTATGGGATGAATACTAGCGTATGCTGCAGCCATCATCAGAAAATACCACCAAAGCGCGCGATATAGTCCAACGCACTGCGAAAGAAAAGCAATTTTACGAGTAAATAGAGCGTATAATTCACAAATGGAAACGCGATAAAAACAGGAAACATGGGCAGAAGCAGATGTGAGTAGAGTAAAAAGAANCATGCGCGGTGAGCGTTGCATTACGCTAACAACAGGTCCCCAGATCTCAGACAGAGTGCTCAACCAAACTTTATATATATATATATATATATATATATATATATATATATATATATATATGTCGTGGTACCTGTACCAACATTGGTAACTATGGGATGAATACTAGCGTCTGCTGCAGCCATCCTCAGGAAATACCACCAAAGCCAGCGATATAGTCCAACGTACTGTGAAAGAAAAGCAATTTTACGAGTAAATAGATCGTATAATTTACAAATGGGAACGCGATAAAACCAGGATACATGGGCAGAAGCTGATGTGAATTGCAAATAAAGAAGAAGAAAACAAGTAAAGTACCTCCAAGAAGATTCCAATATAACTGAAGCACGCAGTGTTAAAAACTGACACTGGTTGCAAGTTACTACTTCATCTCATCTTGATGTTCTTAATTGAGTTTAGAGAAGTGTTTGTTACTTCATAGGTCCAAATCTTGCAGCTACTCTTCAACCTTGCAATATAATGTGGCTTTTCTTAGTTTTTTCTATAGGTTTAATAATGGGAAGTGTTCTGATGAGCATTTCCACGTTGATACCACCTTAGCTTTGTTGCATATTGCGTACCTCGTTTTTCGTCCTCGTGTAGCTGTTGTCCCTGGTTGTGATAAATCTTTCTGTTATTGTAGTTTCTTCCCTCGGACTGCAAGATTGTGGCGCTCTTTGATTTCTGAGTTCTTTCCCATACCATATGACTTAAATGTTTTAAAGGCTAACGTTAACCCTTATGTCTTGGCTTAACCTTATTGTATTTGTTGGATTTTTTTTGTCATTTTTTCACAGTTCCATACATTTGGTAGCATTATGCCTTGTATGAGTCTTAAGCATTTAAATAGAAAAAAAGTTGTTGCACGGATTGGAATGTTCAATGATTAAAAAGTGCCTTAACACCGCTAAGCTAAGTATTCTGTAACTGGCTAGTGCGATTCCCTGGTTTGCCATGTAGAAAACAAGACGTTACGAACAAAACTTAAATTCATAAATACAATCATAGGTGAGGCAGTGAAAGAAACAGGTTTGTTTACAATAGACTTTAAAACCTTATACTGGCAAGATAGCGTGGACGTGGCTTGCAAAAATGAGCCATAAGACCAATATCAATGGTGATAAGAGGTTATAGTAATAAAAGCAGATACTGAATAACTACTACGATAGGCTTTATAAGATAAATGTTCAGTCAGGGTTAGTATTGTGATATTCTTCTTTCTTCTTTATCTTTCGGCTGCTCCCTGTTAAGAGTCGTCACAGCGGATCATACGCCTCCATTTTATGAGGTCGGCAGCGTCTTCCCTTCTCACTCCCATCCCCCTCATGTCCTCTTCTACTGCATCCATGTACCGTCTCCTTAGTCTTCCTCTCTTCCTCCTACCTGGCAGATTCATGTCTAACATTCTCCTCCCGATATAGTTCTCTTCCCTTCTGATCACATGCCCATACAATTTACGTCTTGCCTCCCTTTGCTTCTCGCTCAATCTCATGACAGGTCCTGTTCCTCTAATATATTCATTTCTGATTCTATCCAGGTGTGTGACTCAAGTGTCCACCTCAGCATTCTCAAGACCAGGTATTCTGTTTTTGCTCTGCCCAGTCAAGGTCAGTAATGTGATAATGGTCAAATATAAGGTCACGATTCAGACACTTGTTGCTTTTAAATTACAGAAGTAACTTCAAACTGTTCTTAAAGCAAATTACCAAGAATTTACCTACCTAACTGCTCTTCTTTTTCTTGAACACAAGACGGACTTCCTAAACCGGTAAACCTGCAACTTAAACTTCCATTGCGAATAGAATGTTGTTAAGACTTTCAGGTCACGATCTAGTAGATATCTTTCCTCCCGAATTCTAAAAAGGAACACCATTAAAAAAGTAATCTTTGAAAGCGTTACAAAGAAAATCAACTTTATTTAAACATCACGATCATTTCCTACTCAATGCAAATGCCACACATGTTATCTAATATATCAGTAATGAAAAGGGTAATTTAAGTCTGTTGGAATCAAACAGTTAACTTAATCATGTCTCGGTCTTTTCTTGGTTCACTTTGCTTAGATCAACTTGTCTACAATGCCAATTATTAAAAAACTGAAGGATCTATTTAATTATACGACTACCAAACTAAAGTCAGAACAAATTGATATAGAATAACAGCAACAAAATGTAAAGGACACCAAAGTTCGAGCATTGTCGAACACCATGTAACAAATAACACAAGATTCCACAAACCTATTTATAGTAAAAGTGAACCTTATAAACAATCTTTTCTCCCAAAAGGCAGTTATAGACTAGAACAGTTTGGAGGACAGCATTGTGCACGTATAGACAATAGGCTGTTTCCGCACAGCAGTTCACAAACGAGACTAAAATTTGTCCTACGCTTTCCCTCCCCTTGAATTAACGACTCAAGGCATTTTAGCATATATATACAGGCACAGATCTACAGTTAGGAATACAAACAAGTAGATGGGCGTTCTATTTCATAAGTTCTACAAAATACGGTACTACTTTGTTTCAAAATATGTTGCAATATTAAGTCTTTCGTTGCAGTAAGCGTTGGATTAAATTTGATTAAATTAGAGCATAAGATAACATCATAAAGCAATTCGAAGCCCATCAAACAGTTGAACAAATTACCAGAGATACGCCTGCCTCTTTTCATAAAATCACAGTTTACTCCCAACATCAGATGCTACACACAAAAAAGTGAATATTCTTTCCATACGTAGTATTCTTCCTGTACAACTTGCAATCCCAAGAAAACTAAGAAACTTTGCAATTACGATTTTGACCAAAAAACTATTAATCAGTTCCGCCTTCTTCCCATATAAAAATGTCCTTACCGCAATGCAGTAAACCTGTGTGTTTCCTGATGCCAACGTTTAACAATGTTTCTTAAGATCAAATTTCTCATGTGTCTCTGAAAATTTTCCCTCCTTTCTTTGCACTCCTTGGTATATTTCATCCATAATCTGAAAAATCTTTTCTTTCGGGCCTAAATACAAAACACTGGGTATTACATTTTCAGCACTAGGGGTCGTCCAAAGAGATTCTATACTATTAAAAGCTAAAAAAATTCTTATAAAACAGTTATGACAGCTGTAACTCGTTACTACCATTTGGCTTGTTTTTCTGATCTACTATAATCTAGAGCAAAACTCAAATTAATCGTACTAGTAAATATCTGAGGGTAAAAAATGCTACATGAAGCTGTGCTCCATCGAATAAAAAATTATCACACTGTCCATGTCTTTAAACTATCTCACTTTTTAACACCCAGTACGAATATATGTTGATATGAGCAAATTGATAAACATGTATTGTGGGGGTACGAGCGTTGTAAAACGGTTTTAAGGGCAAGGGTCAAGCAGAATTTTAGAATAAAACCTTAGAATTTCATGAGAATGCTATGAAAATTTATCATGTCACTGGCTATTACCAAATACCCAAAACAAACCTCTTGTTAGAATAAACAACAATAAGAAACGTGTTTATTGATGTAGGATATTCCTCATGTCGTCAGTCCTAAGCTTTTTCCGCGTTAGGTTTCCAGAGATACTTCTCCAATGGTCAGGCTAACGAAGTAATTAGGCATAGCGTTTTTGTACTTTGATAGTGCAGACGTGTTTCGTAACAGGCATCGAGCTCTTTTACGGAGTGGCGCCATAACTCTCTTGTGTTTGTTGTGGTTTTTCCTGTAATGCTAACAGCCATATTTTTGGATGAGTGTAAGATATGATGTTGATGTGATTGCTGTGCTGTATAGAATAGATAGTTTCTTTCATTTTTGTTGTTGTAGTATTTATTTCCCTGTCCAGAATTTTTTTATTTTCCCAGTCAAAAGTGTGATCTTTTGTCCAGCAATGCTCCGCTATTTCATGGCTTTTGATGTTACCTTTTCAGACACCTATCTTATGTTCCTTTTCTCTTTGACCAAAGGAAGACTTTGGTTCTCCAATGGAGCGGGCAGGACAGTCTTTAAAATCCAGTCTGTAAATTATATTGTTTCTCACTTCAAGTGGAACTGGATCCTTTGAAATAAAGAGTATCGTCCCAAGGGTGGATGTTCTGAGAAATGAACACTTGATATTATGCTGTCGGAGAGTTCGTCTTAGCTGTTCACTGATGCCCTAACATAGGGAAACCATATTTATTGTACGGGTTCCTTTTCTTCTGAAAAACGTATATGCCTATTTCCTTCAGTTGCCTGACGATGGACGAAGTATCTCTCAAGACGTAGCTCAGGAAAATCTTACGACTCACGACATCATAAATATCCTACATCAATGGTTTCCACCGAGTCCATAAAATTAATTTTTAAAAAGTTATTTCGTGACTTAAAACAGGAAACAGGATCCTAGAAGAATACCTAAGAATAAGTAGACTTTTAAATATATTTGGATACTGTACTTAATTTGTTTCATTATGTAGAATCACATCTTTTAATGTCTGTCTACGCTTCTTCTTCCACTTAGAAACAAATTCCTCCTAATCATCAGTAGCTTTGAAATATTCCAAGGATTTCAAGCCAATTGGAAAATAAAATTTCGCAAGCAGCAAACAAAACCCTGCGCTAGTTAAATGACTCAAATTAATTACAAAAAACATGGAGAAGATGCCTCAACAGCATTTAGATAAAAAAAACAGAATATGAAGAGCTGAAATAACAACTAAGTAAAAAATTTTTTGGCTCTGTGTCTGTGCGAAAATATATATAAAATACATTATTTATTAAATCATAAATATATATTATATGTAGGGGGTTAAAATCAAAGAAAAATTGGTAAAAATCGTAATTCACTTAACACGTTGTATTGACTTAATTACAATTATATGGAAGATTATATGAAGGTGCAAAAAGTGTTATTAAAAAATCGCTGAAAGAGGCAGGTAAACAAAACAGAACCATATATTGTGGCGGTTGTTGGGTGGCGATGGCAATATGAACCTTCAAAAGAGTTGTTCTGTTCTTTGCTCTGTCATAATCTCTAAAATTTCTTTCATTATTATCAAGAAAAGAAAAAATGTACGGGGGTCATCCTTTGAATCTGGTTTAATTAACTCTCAAAAAACTACTCTGTTAATTTCTATTAAAAATAGCGATATATTAGGTCCCTGATTTCTAAAGTTCATTCGTGCATTTCCTTGGAAAACGGTGAGACTTACCGTTATATCGAATAACTCAGGTAAAAGAAATACAATTGATGCTTACAATTATAACTTTCTACTGAATATGATGCGTACAGTTAATAAATAACAGTCGTTCATGGAAAATAACTCAGATACTTCTTTTAAGTACCTTAAACCTTGAAGTGAAATGAAAGTAGTCAAAAGTACCAACGGTCCTACCTGGTTTCTGAAAGAAATTGCAGAATGCTTTCAAAAGTGTACTTACCTCCCTTGCCTGAGCCCTGTATAATTTACGACGCAATGCGTTTTTGTGATACTTTAAGTTCCAAACCATAAATACCACCCTTTAAAAAAACAAACATTAGGCATTACAAAGTTACCCATAATACAAAACGCTAAAATCTGCGTGTACCAGTGAACCTCTTCCTTTTCCCCTTAACGGGGAAACCGTTAACAAACCCAAAACGGGGTACAAATTTAAGGAACGTATTCACATTTTCAACAGATCAGCAACCTCATGGCTGAGACCCCTTAAAAGCCATTTCAATTATAACCTACTCAAACCCTGGAATCAGACTGCAGGTGTCCTGGTGACAGGAATATCTCTGGTATAATCGTCTTGATATCATAATAAATAATGCCAACAACATCATATCAGTGATACCAATGCCTGAATAAACATCCCCTTCTGTTGAACTTTGCACTTTTCAGATCTCTTCAGGCTTGGAAACAAACAGTGATTTTTAAACCAAAACCTTACAAAAATAACAAATAATTCAGTAATCGACAATAGAAATTATGGTTCTGTGTTCCATAAATCAACCCTAGAAATCCCCTTGGCTGAAAAAAGAGGGTAGGGATATCAATAAGTCATTTTAAACCCTGTGTATCTAATAGTGTGACCTGTGGTATGATGAAAATCGCAACAATTTACCGATGAGCATTTTATCAAACACCATTTTATCTTTACCTGGTTACCCATCTACTGGTAGATAAAGCACTACACGGGGTCACGGCATAAAAAGGCATGCAATACGATCCAACTGTAAACATGACTTAGAATTTTCAGGATTTTCATAATATAATAAAACAAAAACGAAATACACGGTTCTCCAATCTCTATCAAGAAAATATATTTGGAGCTGGTGTGTGTTGTGTTAATGAAACAAGTGACGTATTTCAAAATATAAATTTGAATCAAAACGTCAACACACTATTTTATTTACTACTATCAAGGGGCTCGCTAAGAATATATATATATATATATATATATATATTTATATATATATATATATATATATATATATATATATGTGAAGACAGCAGAGGAAAGTTTTTATTAAACTAATTGTCTCCTAAAAATAGAGTAATTTTCAAGATTGAAATCGTAAAAAATNAGAAAATATATTTGGAGCTGGTGTGTGTTGTGTTAATGAAACAAGTGACGTATTTCAAAATATAAATTTGAATCAAAACGTCAACACACTATTTTATTTACTACTATCAAGGGGCTCGCTAAGAATATATATATATATATATATATATATATATTTATATATATATATATATATATATATATATATATATGTGAAGACAGCAGAGGAAAGTTTTTATTAAACTAATTGTCTCCTTAAAATAGAGTAAATTTCGAGATTGAAATCGTAAAAAAGATAATCTTCTCAAAGACTTCACATTTCCCACTTAACATCTTTATTTCACAGGTGTATCGGATATTTCTGTAACTTTTTATCAGAATACATTAATGAAGTACAATGGCTGTTATCTTGTACTCGCTCTGAATATTTTGATAAAGCTAACCATGTTAAGTGGTCCTAACGTATCATAGACGTCAATGATGATTTTATGCTGCCTTTCCTCTCTAATGTCAGCATTATTTATAGAGTACAAGGCAAATATTTGATCTACATAAATTTTGTTCTTCATCATGGATTACATAACTAGCATCAGAAAACCTTCTTTAACTCAAACACGTGACTAAACTTTAAAGTAAAAGACTTTAAATAAACAAATACATTTAAGAGCGAAGTATTAGAAGGGCTAAAATTAAAATGTTTTCATAACTATAGTTTCCAACTAACTGGTCCCCAAATATTTTGACGGTGTATGAATTTTCAAACATCCAAGCAGCTGTTTGTCAACACAGAAACGCACGTAAAATGATAGTACAATAAGTAAATAAATTTTCAGTCAGTTTCTTTAGATTCTTTATACCCTCAGTAATACTATCAATACTATTTATTTACTATCAAGCACACTATGGGGCATATCCATTATTTTTTCATTCTTCTCACTATATTAATACTTTATATAACCATCTGGGTAGGGCAAAATAAAGAATATGATAACCTTCAAATTCATGACTCAATGTATTATATAAATCTAGTAAATTTACTTCATCTTTTCAAACTTTTCTTTTGAATTTCTGTCTGTAGCTTTCAAATAAAAATATTCTTCGTATTCAATTAAAAGATGGATTTTATTGCATTTTAGCAACAAAATTAGCAGGTACACCCACCTGTGAACAAAGTACTCTCTTTCGATACACAAAATTAAAAATGTTCATCCAAACCTTCTAAATATACGTGAGAATACATTAAAAAAATGAAAATTTTCTGGTCAACAGCTCATGCACCTATATGAAGGATATTGAGGCACCTAGCTGATACTTGTGACCAGACATTTCATGCTCTAGGTACTTGCATTTAGACATGCTGTCAGCCTATTGCCATTATTCAATACACTACGCTGTTTCACTTCTGACTGAACTCACACCTGCTACTACATCCCTGGTATAAACTCACCAGCAATGGTATTCCCAGGAGTATCAAAATTAATGCAATAAAAATAAATAATTTCGTTTCCCTCTGGCACAAAAAAAACAAACCTTGACTTTTTTAATTCCATTTTCTTTCTAAACATCTGTAGTAGTGTTCGTCTTTTCCATTTTTGGAATCCAGCCGCCAGAAGTTTGTGACTATGTGTTTTTCTTATGACAGTGACGTAACGTTGACGAAGAATCCTACAGCAAAGCAAAGTAATTTCATAATTAAGAGAAACTAAAAAAACCCTACAAGGTGACACTTAATTAGAGCAACCGTCCTATTTAAAACATTACCCAATCCACATTTGCGTTGATAGTTCTAATTATCGTGTGGCAACTGTATTGGTATCAACCAAAGTACAGTATAAGCTGAATTCTGTTTGATATTATATTTTCTTACGTCTAATCTAATATTTTGACTGCCACTGAAATCATAAACATGAAAACATATTCAAAACTGTTTACAAATTTCTCGATATATACTGAATATAAACCAAAGATCCTACATTAACAAATCAATTAACTATGGAATACACAAGGTATGTAGATGACCTTTTCCTCGTATTTGAAGATCAATTACCCGTCACATATTTTTAACTACATAATCAACCAACCAAAAGTCTTCCAAGCCCCGTCACTTCAATACCTTTGGTAATGTGCTATGTGTATGATTCCGTTTGGGTCCGTGGCAACACTAGTGGACCCTCACCCAGGGGATGGTAACTGTAGCAAGTCTCGTCCGGCTGCAGGCTAAATCTATGCATGGGACTGAATATCAGGCAGTATAACCTGGCAAAACCGTTAGGTCCACTCAACCCATGGTAGAAAATTAACGATAAAAACAACTGCACGATCACAAACAATCTTCGAGCATACATTATTAAACCCTTAGCTCATTCACAGGCGCACGACATTGGAAGAGCAAACCGAAAGAGCCGCTGTGATTGGTAAAATAAAAAAGGAAGCACGAAAACCTCTTAAATTATCAGTATACAATGTAAGAACTTTAAACAAAAATGCCAATATTATCAATTGATTGAAAGTTTTAAGAAATTTGATATTGACATTGTAGCTGTACAGGAAAACAAGTGTAAATCCAGCCTCGATATCACCATTCTTCAAACCATAGACTAACACTGTTATTACGCTTCAGCAACTAATAAGGGATATGGAGGAGTTGGAATACTTGTAAAGAAATACCTAATCAAGCGTACTTCAGCTAGTGATTGTGTCATAAAAAAAATTTTTTCCTATACAATCTACAAACAACAGTTATGTGTACCTTAGCTTCGACAGTAAAGACAGGTGTAGAAGTGAAGAACTTGTTCTGCAATAAGTTTAATGATGCAACTTCTAATACTGCAAACTACAACTTTCTTGTTATTCTTAGAGACCTTAATGCATACATTGGAAGGGAGTGGCATGAAAGCTCGCCGCAATCAGTTGGAAAACACACATTTCATTTTGGAACAAATAACAATGGGGAAAGACTAGTTAGCTTATATGATGAGGAGAAAACTTTTCACAGCATTCCATTGCCAGCCACAGAAAAACAGGACAATTCGGGATGTCGGAACACCAAAATGGTGCCAACACTGCCCAACTGGATCACATCATCATGCGGAGAAAATGGAGAGACTCTCTTAAAAGCTGTAGAGCCTACTCAACAATATATATTGATTAAGGCAACCGGATAGTAAGTGCACATTTAAAAATCAGCCTGAGAGCACTTCAACAAAAGAAAACAAATGTTGCGAGGAAGTTTCAAGCTTTGGCACATTCGTTGAGTTACAAGACCAATACAATGTTGAAATCAAAAAACTGATTATATCTACTCACTAATAATTTGAACCAAGAGTCATTACTAGCAAAGTGAAGGAAGTGAGGCTCTTTGCAACAATAAAGACAATTAAGGGACAGGTACAGAAACCAGAGAAACGAAAAAAATCGTCTTGCATGGAAAACTGCAGCAATAGCGTCAGACACGTCCTTCCAAAATGACCCAAAAAATTACGCTGAACGGATATGTAAGCAAGCAGAAGAAGGAGGTTGGCTTCATGGAACAAGTGAGCTATACTTAATAGTTAGAAAAATATCTGTAAAATCCAACAACAACCCTACCAACTTGTTTAACAAAAGGTAAAATGAACGTCCAAGTGACGAAAATGAGTTCCTTTGTGAAAGGGCCTCGCATCTATAAAAATCTACTTAACATTCCAAACATTGGAAGATCTTTAGTGGAAATTACTCCAGCAGATAACGAGCTCCAGGTCAATACTGAGGAATTTAGATTGGATGAGCTATTAGAAGTTAAAAGGACTATGAAGCCAAGTACATCCCCTGGAATTGATTCTGTAAGCGCAGAAGCATTAAAATATGGTCAGGGTGATCTACATTTTGCACCCTTGTCAATATGTAATTCCATATTGAATCTTCCGAAAAAAACGTCTAAGTCAATTAATGATTTTAGAGGAACTTTTATTGTCAGTAAAACCTGTAACAGAAAATTACGATAAAGTACTAAGACCATCTCAAGCGTGATTTAGAAAAACTAGAAGTTGTGTTGAACAAATAAACATTAAAGAAGGGTTATTGAAGCACGTCACCAAACACAGCTTCTTATAATAGCCACATCCATAGCCTTCAACAAGGTTTTCGACTCTATTGATAGAGAAACTGTGTGGAAAATACTACGACACTGAGAGGGAAAACCCAAAGTTGTGAAGGCAATCGCTGTAACCTACAGGGACGGTAAAAGCAGAGTTTGGCTTGGAGACATGCCAAGTGAAGCACCTTACGTCAACACCGGTGTCCTTCAAAGCGACAACCTAGCTCCATTCTTTTTTAAGCCTCTTGGACTATGCTTTAAGACAGACAAATCCCTTACATGGGTTTGAGACAGACACAGAAAACATGTTACCTGCTCTAAATTTTTCTGACGATATCGTCGTACTTGATTCAAATAAGACAACAGCTATAATACCACTTTATAGATATTGAACAACTTGCCCAAAAAGTAGCCTTAAACATTAACAGAAAGAAAACGAAAATCTTCTTGTTAATAATGAACTGACTGACCTACTCGGAAATCTTGAAGTTCTGGAAGAAGTTAGGTACCCTGGAGCCAACATAATGTCCTCATACGAAGACTCTAAACAAAGACGCAGTATCGCATGATGCCAGAAACTGGACAAAATCTGGAGCTATACACAGATATCAAACAGCCTAAAGCTACATTTATTTAACGACTTAATTCTCTCAATTATTTCTTTATTGTGAAGAAACATGGACACTTACACAGAAGTTCAAGAATGAATTAAACTTCTTTGTAACTAGCTGTTATATAGAAATGCTTAATGTGAAACGCATAGATAAAGTGAGCAATTGACAATACTAAATGGGGTAAAATGAATAAACCTTGCTGAAAAAGTCATTGTAAGGCAATTACTAAATTTGGGGCTTTGAATTAGAGACCTGCTAACTCAATCATCAACAAGTATGCTCTCTACACCACTAACTAGTCTGTTTTCATTCAAAGAGAAGGAACCTAAAAATTTTTCCTTTCTTGAGTGGTGTGTGACACGTACTGTACTGGTTTCTCACACTCTTATGTGGGCAAGTCGATCAAGAACTTGAAAACTTGGTTCAAAGAAGACAATGACGATCGAAAACCAACGACCGTTTTTAGCCGTCGATATAAAATAAATCAATGATGTGGAAAACAGTTGATTGCTGATTGCAATATAAACATATCCTAATTCAACTGGAGATATTTTACCTATCTTATCAATGGTTCAATGAACAAATATCTATATAGTTTTACCATAAAGCTTGTATGAGTATTAGTATTGATAACATTGTTTAGTAAAGAACGAAATATACAATGGAAGCCACTTTTTGTTTTCACCTTCGTTACTAAAACCAAAATGCCTTCACTAAAGGCCTCTATATTTTATATCCAACCAAATCCAATTGGTTAAGTAAATGTTGAAGAAATTCACTCTCGTATCTCCGTGACCACGAAAGGAGGAAGGCCAAGGTGCAGCTAGGTTAGTATTCATAGTTCGTTGGAGGCTAAGTCCTGTATGCTGTGATATGGACCAGACGGATAACTATAAGAGCCCAAATTAGGTCAATCGAGTGAAACATGTTTGCACAGATGGTTATGAATGTCCCACCTTTAGTTAAACTAGTATAGCAAAGTAAAACCGACCATGTCAATGAGAATCACTGATAATATAACCTTGGTGTAAAAAAGCAGTGAAATTTTCTTAGCTAGTAAAGCTATAGATAAAATGCTCACTCTAACCTTAGCAAAACCGCCCGGCTCTTCCATTGAAAGAATATTCTTCTCAGCAAACCTTTGCTGTAAGAAAGAGAAAATATGTTGATAATTTTATAGCTACTTCCTGTTACCAATCTCTCTCTCTCTCTCTCTCTCTCTCTCTCTCTCTCTCTCTCTCTCTCTCTCTTTTCAGTAGTAATAATAGGTAAATAACTAAAAAAAATATTTTCAAAGGTTTACGTGTATAAAGAAACCAAATTATTTTGTTTTGTAATACCTAAACTCTAACAGTGTGACTGGTCGGCATAAGTTTCAGTTTGAGTAGATCCTAAAGGATTTCAGTCATTTAAAAACAGATTTAAATGAAACCGTTGGTTATTGACTAAAGTAACATGTTACAGTTGATAATGAACACAGGGCCTATTTTTAGGCTTGACCGGGTAAAATAAAACAACAAGAAAGGCTAAATTTTTAGCCGAAGAAATATGTTTGCTATTTGTCTCCTAGACTTCGATTTAAAACAGGTAATTATTTTAAACAAAAAAAGGCTCTACATAATTCCATTAAATGTTTTGTATCACAAAACTGCTGGAAGTTATAAAAAAAAAATAGTTGCTCACCTGATTAATTTTTTCGCTGAAAGGATTTGAACAGATGCATTTCTCCATAAATAAAAGACTTTCTTCAGCAACACGTGCTCTATGTGTATCCTGCAAGAATTTACATCACCCGGTTACTTGAAAACAACTTATTAAAATTATCAAAATACAAAACGATAAGCCAAACAAACAACAAGATTACGTTTAAAATGTTGCATTGCTTAAAAGATTAAAGCAGCAGATTACTTAGTTTCTACAGTCAAAAAAAAGCATATTTCTTTATCCAGCATTATAATTTTGTTGAAAAAGGCTTCTGATTTATTTCAAATTAAGTTATTTTCAATTTTTTCAAAATTTTTACCACTGACCATCATTGGCATACTATGGAATATACTGTAATAATTGGAATATATTGTAATAATTGGAATATATTGTAATAATTGGAATATATTGTAATAATTGGAATATATTGTAATAATTAGAATACATTGTAATAATTGGAATATATTGTAATAATTGGAATATATTGTAATAATTGGAATATATTGTAATAATTGGAATACATTGTAATAATTGGAATATATTGTAATAATTGGAATACATTGTAATAATTGGAATATATTGTAATAATTGGAATATATTGCCAGCTCAAATCAGGCTGTACATCATTGTCATCATTAGTGATTTCTCATAAAGGACAAAGTGAAAGTGTAAAGCAATATCACGATACTAAAACAAGACCTTTTTGTACTATCAGTCATTTATATTCAGTCTCATGAATCCATAGTTCCTCTAAAATAAATGGTATATATACAAATAAAAGTAACATAATTAAATGAACAGAAAAAGTTTAAAAGTTTAAAAAATAATCATACAAACCTGGCCACGTCTTTCATTCTGTTTTTCACTCTCTTTTCTACCAAAAAGAGTCTCCACTTTCCAATTATCTTCAGAAGCAGATGAATTCTTTGAATGAAAAAATAATGTGTTATAATATAGTATTCATCAAGAATCTATAAAAGTAATGAATACTCTTTACATTGTGCTTCATAGAAATTTCAAATTTTCTTTATAAAGCCTAGTGCTGGGCTAAGCACACATTTCATGCCAAGTTACTCTCACTTTGTAATATTTTGATATTGTGCTCTCAATTTCTTCTCTGCTACTCTTAGTTCAAAGGAAACAATCACAGTTATGTTTGCGACAAAAACACTGCCCTCTCGAATTAATAATTTTACAACAAACAGCAATTTTTATATATAAAAATGGCAAGTCCAACTCAAAAGTTATGATCTGCTTATAATTATGGAGAACCATTTGGTAATCTCTGTATCGAGGAGACGTGGCTTAATGGTTAGTGCAGTTGGAAAGTAACCAAGAGGTTCTGGATTAGAGAAGAAATTGGAACTTTACACAAGAGAAAGCCATTGGTTAACGTCAGTAAGGGAATCCGGCCAAGAAATTACTCACTGCCAAGATAAGTCTCTCTGAAAGGCACCGTCTGAGCCCCAACTGGTGGGGGGAAATGAGTTAAAAATAAAGATAAAAAAAGGAAGAAAAATTGGTAATCGTTTTATCACTAAGATTATTTTCTCATAGAGCTTAAATCCATACAACTTTTACCCACCGTCTTTAAGGCTTTTGAGCAAAGACGTATACATTTTCAAAGCAAAAAACAAAACTGGAACATGACCAATAACAATTCAAGTCACAACTACCCAAGAGCTATAACAGCCAGTCCCATGAGGTTTCCTGCTTTAAACTGAAACCAACAATACATGAAAGTGAAATGCCCTTCACGTGAATACCATGTCACTTTAATTACATAATGAAAAGTCAAAAATGGTCTTGTTCAGCAGGTAAATGACATATCTTGCCTTATTTCTGTCGACAAACACTGTAGTTCAAATTGAAATAAGATGTATTCTTATCTAATATAAGACAACGATGTAGTACGATACCGTGTACTGTAATTTAATCAATTTTCTTCCAATTAGAAATAATTCACTTATTACTTCAATAAACACTGTATACAAATCTATGTTGAAGTATATTTAAGCTAAACCACAAATCAAATCACAAAATATGCCACCTCTACACAAAAACACATACCAACAGTGCTTTAACACTAAACAAATTGAAGAACCCTGTTACTTTAGTAATACAGTAAGTGAAAACTAGAAAACTTTTGAATAAGGCTTACTTGAAATGCAAAGCTGCAATACCATCTTTTTGCTCTTTTGAATGCCTCTGCTTCCATTTTACATAAACCTGAGACATCAAAATACCACCCTCGCCGTCTCTTGCGGGAGATACCTCGCTAAAAAGGAACCGATGAAATGGCAATAATGGAAAGTGAGACTTTTTGCGTAATAGCCATGATTTCAACAGCAGGACATGAGTTATAAACGCAAGATAGAGGTGCATAACGTGCTAAAAAATCACATAAACTTTAAAGATGAACAAAAAAGTCAAAATAGCAAGACTATTCAAAACCAGGCTTGTAAATCAATTCTGTAGAATCTGGGCTGCCAATTTACAAGAGAAATAGTAAAACTTTAAACACATTTAACTTAACACGGGTCTTTTAAGTGTTAGGGCAGCATATTTCAAGGTAGTGGTTGTGAAGAGGTACAAAAAAAAAGGAGAGAAACGATATTAATTGTATCGCGTGGTATGGGAGAGGGCCGAAGGTGCTTCAAGATCTATGCAACAGTTTTAGTTCAGTATTTACGCAGGACAATGATAATAAGAATGGGGCTATTTTATAAATGACTTTGGGAAGATGTGATAAGGAATCTACGAAGTAAGTAAGTAAGTTTTTGTTTGCCACAAACAAAAATGAAAAATG
>RDPX01000010.1:4479846-4518230 GCA_003991215.1 Morbakka virulenta
GCAGCGTCGTATTTCAATACTGATGAAATGCAAGCTCTGGAAAAAAACCAATGACAAAACATTATCAAATAAAGTGCCAATCAAAGCCCAATAAATATTCACACACCAGGGATGAGTTTTAGCCGAGATATTCGTAAGGTTGGTGTTTGCTTACGAAAACAAAACATGCAGAATATTAGGGTACGCTGAAAGCAAATGAAGCCATAGAGACAAAGAAAAAGAAAAAAAATTACTATTCTGTCAAGTTAAATTAGAATTTGTCATTCTCTCATTCGTTATCCTGTCACACCATGTGATACCTAAAATTTCTCTCAGGTTCCGCTGATGAAAAGAGTCCAGCAGGATAACGCATGAGGAAGTTTATAAGACGAAAGGGACAGAAAGAACTGCATAAGATGGTTGAAGAAAGGAGATGGAAGCTGGCAGGACATTTGGTGAGGCTATCACCTGGCCGGCCAGCTAAACACACTCTGCTCTGGAAACCAGTAGCCAGAAGGAGGATGCGCGGCAGACCAGTACAGACGTGGCAAGCAACCTTTAAAGAAGACCTAAAAGACCGTGAATTGTCCGTCCGGAATGCTCAAACCCTGGCCGAGGATCGAGTCCCCTGGCGTCATCCTGCTCCCCGATGTCCTGCACAGGACCGGAGGACCTAAGGTCTAAGGTAAGGTTATTCGCTCGGTTTATCTGGCTAAAATGGGTAACCTTACATTTATTATTGCAGTAAATTGAATGGACGTTGACATTTTGATTTTAAGAAACGACATTTTTTCACATTAACACCATTTTTCTGTTAGTTTGCAATTAGGTAGTTTTCTTAAATTAAAGTTTCTACGTTAAAATAGAAAAGAATTAGGCTACACCCAAGAATAACAAAAAGTGTCTAATTTTAATGGCAGATAAACTAAAAAACAAAATCTTTGTTGACAAAAAACAAAATATCATTCTTCATTCACAAAAATGTAAATAGTTCCAAAAAATGGCAGAAATGGAAATTTGGCCTCCTGTTAAAACAGACAGTTTGTCCAATTCAGAGACTTAGTGATATTTAGTTCTTAGCATTGTCTGCTAAAAAAGACTTTGTGTAATGTCAAGCCCTCTATTTTATAAAGTACGTTTTTCACACGTGATTGGTAAAACTTTCCAAAGCTACTAACTTGATCTTTGAATTTAAAATAAAAATAAGCTTACTGAAAAAACCAAAATCTTTAGGCATTCTATGTGTACCATTAAAAGACAAAAGAAAACTCTATACCACAATATTTCTTCTAACCTTGCAGAATTAGTCTTTTTCTCTTCTTTTCTAAGTACGTTGACGCGCAGTTTCAAATACCAAATTCTAAACACCTTTGCCTATTTAAAGAAAATAATAAATGTTTGATGCGATAAATGCTGATGGTCTAAACATGTGGTTGTACTCCCTGTTAAAAAATGTAGTTACAATGTGAAAAGTAAAATCAGTGAAAAATACTTATAATACCCATGATATGTTTTGTTATAAAACGATTAAGATAACAAAAAACATCCAAATGGATGGCTCTGGTAAAAGATGGATGTCACCTGTACCTATTTAATAATGACACTTCTAGAAAATAGGTATAATTTCTTTCATGCGGTCTGCCAAAGGCTTGATCCGGTGTAAGTAACAATAGGGCCATCTCAGTATTCTTACAACGAGGCATACAAGTGTTACCAGTGGTGAATCACTGGCCTGAAGAGTGAAAAAAAGTAATATATTAAAAACTAATCGTTTTTCACTTTCTTACATTCTTAAAACATCTCAATGAGAGGGGCAGCATACGGCAGTTTAAATAGCATGTGTATGTACATATTCTTTACCGTTGCTACCATTAGCAACCGTTACGTTTGCCACTAACTCTTAGTTTTGTCCAAGGTATCCACGGAAAAACCTTTTTTTCAACATGTGTTTTTCAAATTTCTTGTAATCGATGGCTTAAAATGCGGCATTAGTAGTTCAGTATAGTATATTCTTTATTTTCTCTCTTTCTATCTTTACTGTTATGGTAACAGATTGGATACAAACAATAGAGCACTAAATTTCCAGCAAACTTAGTAGTTAGTTATAATTCTCTTCGTCAGTGCAGTTAGATTTGTATTCTTAAGATAGACTAACACGCCTTTGGGTTTACAATATTACCATTGGTTAAGTTCCCAGAAACACTTGTTTCATAATACATCCTGATTAAGAGAGAATGGTGTCTCTAAACACTATCAAACATAAAACTTCCAGGTCAAGGTGCACGCAATATTACCTAAACACCTAAAAGTTATTATCTAATAACAACAAGCTATGCCTAATTGATGCATTTTCTTATTCCATCTGTATACCCGGAGAAGAAAGACAGAGAATTTACTGCAGTTGTTTAGCTATCGAGTCGCCAGCTATAAATATATCAGTAATTGTTTTAAGTACACACATTATTACCAACAAATCCAGGTTGATTACATGGTTACTCGGTGCCAAAACACATTAGCACCATAATTACTAAGACTCCTTGGATGATTGGAACAGTTTGATATTATTTCAAAACAGCAACACGTATTTAAAGACAGCTTTATGCAATCTTGATTCTCCAATACGGCTATTAATGGTTATTATTATCATCAGATGCGTATGTGTGACATTCTTTTATTTAAGGCAACACATACTTTATAATAGTATAGAACAAATAAGAGATCAACGTGTATAGAGAAGCAAAGGTAAATTAAAAGGTTTTTGTTGAAACATTAAAAAGTGCTATTCTGGGCTTGATTGTGTTCACAGATGGTTCATAAAAAATGCCACTTTATATTTGTCAAAACGTTGCATATGTTGTCACAACATAGTAGTTGTTAAAAAATAACCAATGAAAACAAGTAAGCAAGAATGGAAACTTAACCTAAAACCTTCTGCGTTACACAAAGACTGTGCTTCAAGAGTGTACCTTAAATAACAGCTGCTCTTAAGAGACCATGTTATAAATCACCAAACAACGCGGAAGGGTTAATTTCCGCCGGTCAGAAAACCTCTGAGGAATCAATAAGTAGCCTCCCTTGTGTTATAACAGGGTGTAGTTTTAAAAAAGATTTTACAGTCAGTATTTTCAACATTTCTAACTATATATATATATATATATATATATATATATATATATATATATATATATATATATATATATATATATATATATATATATATATAAATATATNTATGTTGTCACAACATAGTAGTTGTTAAAAAAAAACCAATGAAAACAAGTAAGCAAGAATGGAAACTTAACCTAAAACCTTCTGCGTTACACAAAGACTGTGCTTCAAGAGTGTACCTTAAATAACAGCTGCTCTTAAGAGACCATGTTATAAATCACCAAACAACGCGGAAGGGTTAATTTCCGCCGGTCAGAAAACCTCTGAGGAATCAATAAGTAGCCTCCCTTGTGTTATAACAGGGTGTAGTTTTAAAAAAGATTTCACAGTCAGTATTTTCAACATTTCTAACTATATATATATATATATATATATATATATATACATAACATATATTTACTAATTCTTATCAATTAATATTCATTTAGATATTTTGTAATTACAATAAATAATATCTGCAACATCCACATAAGCTCCGCCATGTCTGCGTATATAAATAAATAAATAAATAAATATGAACTAATAATAAATACTTTGGCAGGGAAGAGGGCATTATGTGAAGCAAATGAACTATAAAATTCTGATTGTTACTGCACCCGGTAGTTTTCTCATGTAAAAACACCATAAGCGGTGCTTGTATTTAACATTCTACATAGCCAGTTTTAAAAAATTCAAGATATCAAAAATCAAAAGGAACGGATAACTCGATTTCGAGCAGCCGTGGCCCTCTTCACCAGCTCTCTCCAGCTGGTCCGGTCTTAGGCAACTCTCGCTGCTTCTGCCATTGTCAATCAACAGAGGTCTTTGATGTTATCGCTCAGTCTAGTTTTTGGTCTGCCTCTGCCTCTCTTTGCAACAACCATGCCCATAACAAGAGTTTTTTCTAGACTAAATCAATAAAACCCAATACTTTTTTCTTTTACTTACCAACAGCACTACTTGCCCAAATGACATTTTCCCACTAATACAGCTCTTCTGTTCTGCAATCTGTATTGCCCACATTTGTGCAGATATCCTACGTGCAACTGGCAGCGGTAATGGTCTACAAAGAGTACAAAGTAACATGTAAGACCACCGCACTTCCCGCGATCACCCCAAAAATTACAGAATACACAAATGCCTGTTCACCTCGAGTTATATTATTAACCATTTACATTGCACTTTTTTTTACTAATAATCTTCATAACAGAAAAGCATTTTTGCTGGCATCAAATGTTTTTGCATGGAAGAGAAGTCGTCCTTTTTGGGAAGGCCTTTTTACTGCACATTCGGATGAGATATCCAAAAACAGGGGATTCTAAGGAAAAACGCGTACAAGTAAAACATTAGGTTAAACAATTAACCTACGATTCACCAACTAACGTACAAGTATAAACTCCCCAAGGCCACAATCACCCAGAACACACAAACACTTGACCTGAAAACCACCAGTCTTTGCAGTCGATGTGGCATGCGAGGTCACATCGACTGCAAAGACCTAGCTAGAGTAAAAACACACTCTAAAAACGTTATTGATTACGATGATGTTGACGATGACATCTTTGTACTGCAAGAATAAAAAAAACCTCAAACCAGCTTTAAGTCAAAGTCAATGGAAATCTGGAATAAAACTCCTCGACTCGAACATAATACCGCACCTAGCATCTTAGAGGATTGTAATCTATCTGTACGACAGCAAGTCGACATTTCAAGTGCGTGGGACATTTACGAACTTCTGTCTGCAACATCAAAAATTGTACAGACATAATTCTATCTTACAGAAAGTAATAGTAGTACGCCACCTGCCACGAGGAACCAAATGCCAATAACACTGCGGCATACGCATGCGGCAGACATTCAAGGATTGTAACTATCTGGAGACTACTTATTTGTCACTGTTGACTATCACATCAAACATCCTATGGCAATCATGATGAAAACAACTCAGTCTAGCACATTATTAACAGTCCCCCACAAGACCTTCACTGTCTTCGTGAAATCTCAAGTGTTAGACACTAACAATGGGTCACAGTTAACCTGAAACATTTTTAAACGATTTGCAAAAAACACGACATCAAAATATCAATGAGTGACATCATACTGGCGTAAATTAATGGTAGGTGGAATGGTTTAAACCCCTTTTCTGAAGGGAAATACTGGAGACCTACATTAAATGATGTTCTCCTTACTTATCCTTACCGAGTATCTACCCTTTTGTTTAGCCACAGGAGAGTAAGTATTGAAAATATTATTGGTAATGATACAGTGTGTGCTGTGACCCCTGGTGCAGATAACCGAAATGGCTACAGGGAAGGATCACCTGCTCTGAAGGTTAGGCTGACAAATTATGGCGTTACAACTTTAAATCCTCCTAGGAGGCTTGCAGCTGATAAACCTTGACTGAAAACCAGATGGACGAGGATCAGAATTGCGACATGGAATGTGATAGCATTCCATAAGGCAGGAAAGAAATATAATGTCAAGAGGAAATGGAGAGAATGAAAGTTTACATCTCGCAACCCATCAGGATCTCACTTTTTGATACACTGAGCTCAACCATGCCTATGAAAAACAAAAATGAAAATAATAAGAACCCCTGGATGACATAAAATTTTGATGCTGATGGAACTGCGCAAAATGCAAAAGGACAGGCCTGATAAGAATCCCAAGTTGGAAAAAATATTAACATCAAGTGTATGAACGGTGACAATCAAAGTGTACTGAAATCGACCAGCAGTAATCATTAAACAGACACCGAGAAATACATAATAATGTAAAGTGACTGAACTGAAAAGCAAGAGAATATCAACTGAATGTATCAGGAACAGAGGTGGTCAGGTGTTGTTTGAGGAAGATGGTTTAAGAAAAAGATGGTAGGAATACGCTTTTCACCATTACAATGAAGATCGTGATGAGAATATTGAATTCAATTAAACTGATGGAGAGGAAATTCTCCGGAAAGAAGAACTTACTTTAAAATATACTTTAAAAGAACTGAAAAACAATAAAGCTTCTATTCCAGGCAGCAATGGTTTTGAGTTGATTAATGGCTTAAATAATGAGAATATTTGCACTGACAAAATTTTGTAATGCAAAATAGAAACGGTAAAATACTACTTAATTAGGCTGTTTTAAGAAGCCAAAATCGTCAAGATGCAATGAATATAGAACGCTCAGAATGATAAGCCATTTTCTCAAGGTGATTCTAAAAACCATCCTTAACAGAAATAAATAAACCACAGGCAGTGCATTTTTGTACAAGACAAGGGAACAGGAGAAGAAATAATGAACATAAGGACCATCTGTGAGCGATACTTAGATCTAAAGAAGACAGTGTAAATTTGCTTTATAGAAACGGCTTTTTGATCACGTAAACTGCCAGAAGCTAATTGAATGCCTAACAAGAACCACCATGAGAGACCGCGACATGACATTCATAAAGAGCCTCTGCTGGACGCCTCTACTGGATCCAAATACAAATCAAAAGTAAGGTACGCCAAGAGTGTGTTCTTTCTTCTAGCCTGTAAAACTTTTATGCTGACTAATTCTTTTGCAGCAATCAAGATCTAAATGGCATTAACATCGCAGGAAAGAAAACAATCAATTTAAGATATGCTGACGCTGCAGGCCTACTCGTGGGGACATCAGAAATATTTCAACATTTATTACACGCCCTTAATATCCCAGGCAAACAAATTGGCATGAAAATTAATGTTAAGATTACGACATTCAGAGGGGATAATAGCATCACTGCATACATCATCGAAATTGACGGCACTCCTATTGAAGAGGTAACATTTTTTACCTATCTTGGGCCACTGTTAAAGACATATGAAAATAACTAAACTGGGATCATATAAAAATATTAATTGCGAGATCAACTTATGACAAACAAAAGCGTGTCTTTTGAAACAAGAAAAAAAAAGACGTGCTAGATCTGGTACATAATACTTTATGGTGCCGACACATGGTCAGTAACATCAGCCATCTGCAAACTTTTGGAGGTTTTTGAAAGGCAGACATATCACAGAATGCTAAAGGTAGCATGGGTGGATAAAATATCAAATGAAGGTGTAGTGAAATGAGCCAATACAGGAAACTAATCAAGACCATAAAAATGAATAATACGAATATTTCAATTATACCGAGTTTTGATAGAGGTAAACAATAATGGAAAGAGAGAATGAGGAAGGCCAAGAATATAATGGAAAAAGAATATCACCAAGCGGCGGACTGGTCTCAATTATATTAATGTGCTAAGAACTACACAAAACAGAACTAGAAAGGAGGGTGTGCAATCTAAGCCTACGCCCATTGGATGGAACAAAGTAGTAGTAGTAGTAGTAGTAGTAGTAGTAGTAGTAGTAGTAGTAGTAGTAGTAGTAGTAGAAGGAGTAGTAATAGTGGTAGTAGTAGTAGTANGGGTGGATAAAATATCAAATGAAGTTGTAGTGAAATGAGCCAATACAGGAAACTAATCAAGACCATAAAAATGAATAATACGAATATTTCAATTATACCGAGTTTTGATAGAGGTAAACAATAATGGAAAGAGAGAATGAGGAAGGCCAAGAATATAATGGAAAAAGAATATCACCAAGCGGCGGACTGGTCTCAATTATATTAATGTGCTAAGAACTACACAAAACAGAACTAGAAAGGAGGGTGTGCAATCTAAGCCTACGCCCATTGGATGGAACAAAGTAGTAGTAGTAGTAGTAGTAGTAGTAGTAGTAGTAGTAGTAATAGTAGTAGTAGTAAAAATTGTCTAATTCTACATTATGTGGATCCAAAAGTCAGGCTTTATATAATGACGTAGAAAAATGTCATTAGAGAGAGCTATTAACATAAACTGAATGGATGATGACACCAATATCAACGTTAATTTATTACAGAAAACAAAATGATGACTTTTGAAACCTCCACAGGTGAATACATTAAATCAAATTCACAAAAAATCTATGTCTACTTTCAATTAGTCATGTGATATATAGTATGTGTTGCTTTACAATAAAGTAACTACTAACATTTAAATGTCGTAGTCTGATACCATTCTCAAATAAGAGGATGAACATTTAAGAAACACATTCTTTACCTCAGGTAAAACTGGTTCCTTTGTGAGTGCCAGCTTTGACTGCTACCTTTTTCTTTTTCCTAAAATTATGTATTTGAAAAACATAACAAAACATGCTTTGTGGTTGACATCATAATTCTAAATAAGCTAAAAAAAAAAGCATTTAATTTAACCATTAATATTTTAAACATTTTAACCAATAAACGGAAGACCAAACTAACAAATGTTTATAAACTAATTGCCCTTTTTTAGATTAATTCTGTTACAATTAAATCATGATGGATCAAAATTTCAAAATATTGGAGAATCGTTGGATGGAAGTTTATTGGTGTTTTGAAAACGGTGGTGGAACTGCATGGCGGGATAGAAATGGGGCTGAATACCGGGGTGTTAATAGGGTTGCATGTGAGTTAAATGGATCTGAATTTAGTGAATTGTGTGGTGTGATTCTTTGGTGTTACAACATATGATATTGTTTAATTGCTCTACTGTTCCATCATACTCCTCTTCCTCTCTCTCTCTCTCCCTCTCTCTCTCTGATCAGTCTAGCAATGATCAATTCAGCAACCATGCCCACCTTCTCCCACAGGCAGCTCAAAGCACTCCTTGCTACCAGCCCACACATTTACAAGGATGTACACTAATCATTATCCAGCTGAACTTACTTCAACTGCTCCATTTATCATGTGCACCCACAAAATGACTTGTCTAAAGGCATTCAAGTCTGGCTGGATAAAGCCCAATGCTAACAATAATAATAGAACTACCCTTCTGCTCACATGTTGGACTTCAACAATCTACCCTACCTCCATCAAGACATAGTCAAAAATGCTACAATATTCAGTATGATGGACTCATGACTAAAGGATACAGTTCTAGTTAAAGGTGTAGATATAATAACACTAAGAAAGCTTGTAAAACAGGGGGGGGGGAAGGAGTACACAGTTTGAATGATTGTGGTATATTATCTAGAGATAGAGTTTGATTGTGATGAAATTGATGGGATTATAGGTATCTTTAGACTATGAAGGTTCACAAACAGGGCAAATAAACCTTCAAGAACCATGGTACCCCAACAGACCCCATTTTCATACCTGCTTTAGTGACTTCTTCCCTGGTGGCCACTGCACTATGAACAGGTAATACTGCTTCCCTTGTGATAGCAAAAACATTTTCCATCCCCTTCAGCATACTCTGAAAGAGTTAAGAGTCTAGCTAGAGAGGATGATTTGGGCACTGCAAAAGATTATGCTAATACACCCATGTGAAACCAGATAAAACAACAAATAAGATGCAACAACAAATAGTTGACCTCTGTTATTGAACATTCAATGACAGAGACATGTGCTTGTACTTTTGACCCAAGGCATTCAGTGATACCTTTTACTGTGAAGTCCAGAAAGTCCTCAGTCACCTTTATGGAACAACATGCAAACATGACAGCATCATTGTTTGGTGACATAACTACTCAGAACATCTAAGTGGCCTAAAAGTCACCAATTAACATCCCATGGATAAAAGGCACATACAATGAGACATCAATACCAAATATTTACAACTATTTGTGACCAGACCTTGGGGTACTACAAGTTCTCCTTCTTAAAACTGAGATTGTGCTGGCATGTGCTGAAATCTATCCAGTATCAGACAATACCAGGTTCCTCATTCTCAACAAAGCACACTATGGTCACCAAGGAGGAAGCAGCAAAAAACCCCACAAACTTCAGATAAAGCAGATACTTGTTTCACAAAATGGCCTTGTGACCAGATATTCCTGTAAAGCATTATGCAGCATACCACTAGGAATCCATTAAAATATCAGATGTACAAAGTTGACCTAGATGAAGCTATTCACCAATTTCTGGGCCCCAGATTCTGTCAAAATTGAAGCTTCCACTCACTGACTAGCTGATAAATTATCTTGGGGTGGCAGTTGTATGTAGCACCTAAGCTAAAGCACACATCACTACCCTGGATGAAATCTATGCCTGCCATGTTTTTTACTACCTCAGCAGTGAAAACTATCTTCCATTTAATAGCAATAACACCCACAACTTAATAAATACTTTAACTCAATCCTCAAAATTATGCAAAAGGAAAACTAATCCTGGACAATACTGTTTAGCTTTAGGAATAGATTATAATTATCAATTTACTTTAGATATTTTCTGTACAGATCAAAATTCATATTTTATTCTTTTTCAATTGTAAAGTAAGCTTGCATCCACCTTTCTTTTTGGAAAAATAATTTTTTCCTCTTGAGAGAACACATAAAATTTTAATATTTGAAAATCTTACCTCCTGTCCATGTGCCATTTTTACTAATCCAAATGAGCTGTATTGTAAAGTCTGTACTACACTTTCTTTAGTTGTACTTTGATTGATAACAATGTCATCTAAATTTGAATTTCTTAAATAGGAACCATTTTTACTTTTTTTAATTGACCCTGTCTTTAGGTTGTTTCTAGTATTTACTGAAAGTTCTTGTGTACCCAACTTACAAGTTTCACTAGAACAATTCATTAAGCCTGTATATATTCCAGAAATCCTCTCTCGTAAACGATCTTCTGGTGACAATGGGATTTTTCTTTGGTCAGATATATTAGAGTAAGAGTCATATTCTGTAGTAATATCACCATCATTTCTCTTGTCTGGAGAAACTAGGTCTTTGTATTGGAGAAAAAAATCCTCCATGCATGAAAATACTCCCAAATCATTCTCCTGTACACAGAGACTATCACACCTGTCATTTCCTAATTTCTGTGAAAGTACTGTTGATTTATTTTCCAAACCAAATTGACTATGTGACACACCTTTATTACAATCTTTTGTAATTACAGAAATGCTCTGAACTCCATCTATAAATTCAGTTTTCTTTAAGCCTTCTCTTGAAAACCATGGCTGGTTCAAACTTGAATTTTCTGTTGAAAAATACACTGGATATGTATCACTTCTTCTATGCAATGACATCTCTGTTGTTTAATGATGATCACTCTGCACTTCTTTCTTCTGTTGTGATATATGTGGCAGCTGACATAGCTCTCACTTAAAATTATCCCTTGGATCTTGAAGAAAACAAAAAAAACAACAAAAAAACTCAAGCCACAAGTCATGAATTTTATGTACTCTAGCATAGTTTTAAACACTGTTATAGTTTATTAAATTCACCTACCTCTCATAGCTAATTTGCCAATGTAATGCATGGGTGTCTTAGTGTATCCCTAGGGTGGGTGTTCCTTTGGGGGCATGTGGCAGGGTGAACACAACCTAGTCATGAAAAATATGGCATATTAATACTACCCCTTGGCATCCTTATTTAAGTGGTATTATAGGGTAGAGTGGCCTGGCTAAGGGGTAGGGGGGGGGTATAAAACCTCAAAACCTATGCAGATGTAGCTTGTGAGGCAAATATGATAGTGTTTACATGCAGGGATTCACCATCATTATGTCAAGCAGTGCAGCTACATAACTCATCAATTGGTCACCAGTCAGTGAGATTATCATAAAAACAAGGTTCTACTCCAACCACATCAAGAAGGGTAGTGATTGGCAACATTTATTGTTATTTCTGTAAAGCTACAAATTCAAGATTCAATTGATTAATATAGTAGACTAGGTTTAAACTGAATTTCAATTGCTTTATTTAATCCATATTTGAACTTGAAATAACACATTCAAGAATTATAGAATCATGAGAAATCTCATAACAACACAAATTGAAATTATTTAGGGAGCTGCTTTTGACTTTCTGAGGGCAAGAGGAATTGAAACATGAAGAAATGTAATTGTAAGGTTGAATTTGTTTTTGGTAACACCAAAGATGCCACAAGAAGAAAACAGTTAGCAAATGGCAGTATGAATAACTTGCAAGATGTCTTCTTCTTCTTCTTTTCCTTTGGTCTTCTTCCAATGTTAAGTTGGGTTGGCTTCTCGGCATTTCTTCTTCCACATGCTCCTACTGCTTGCATTCTCCTCCTCAGAACCAATTGTTTTTAAATCAATCTGCACTCTGTCTCTCCATCTCAACTTCTGGTGCCTTCTACTTCTTTTTCCATCTACCTGCTGATGGTACACTTGCTTCACATTACTTTCCTCCTCTTTCCTCATTAGGTGTCCAAACTAGCAGAATCTACCTTCTTTAGCCTTTCCCCCCACATCAACTACTTTGGCATGCCTTCTCAAATCTGCACTTGTTCTGTGCTTCCACAGAGATACACCAGTCATTGATTGTACCATCCTCATCTCTGTGGTTTCCAGCTTCCTTTCTTGTGCTTTCTTCAATGGCCAGGTTTCAGCTCCATAAAGCATAACAGGTCTGATGCCTGTGTTATAGAAATAGCTCTTGAGACAACTGCACTACTCTCAGACCATTTGCTCCAGGCACTCCCAATTCTTGCCTTGACTTCTTCCTCACAACATCCTTTCTTTTCAATGATGGAACATAAGTACTTGAACTTATCCACTGCCTTTATCTCCTCTCCATGGATATCCACCTTAGGGGCTTCAACAACTTGCCTACTTGATAACATTACTTCCATCTTCTTTGCATTCACTTTTAGGTCCCTCTTCTCAAGAGCTTCTTGCCACTCTCCTATTTTCTCTTGCAGCTGCCTTTCATCATTGGCTGTAATGGTTAAATCGTTGGCAGAAAGGAGTTCCTGTGGAGTACCTCTGTATATTCCTGTCGAGACTGTGTCCATGATGGTGATAAACAGCAGTGGGCTCAAGGCTGATCCTTGGTGCAATGCTACCTTAACCACAATATGGGATGTCTCTCCTGCACCCATTTTTATGAAGGTTTCACAGCATGTGTAAAGGCTTCTGACTACTCTCACGAGCTTATCACTGACTTCTCTTTTTTGGAGGCACCAACTGACCAATTCCCCAGGGACTCTACAATAAGCCTTTTTCAGGTCCACAAAACCTACGTGGAGACTCCCATTGTCCTCTGGAGCCTTCTCTTGCAGCTGTCTCAGGATAAAGATTGCATCAGCTGTGCCTCTCCCTTCCATGAATGCAAACTGCATGTTGTCTATTTCAACTACCCTTCTTAATCTCTTGTCTGGGATCTTCTCAGACCTTCATTACATGTTCCAGAAGCTTTGTTCCTCTGTAGTTCGTGCAGCTCAAATTGTCTCCCTTTTGCTAGTAGATAGGGATCAACAAGCTTTTAGTCCAGTCACTCAGAATCATTTCTCTCGCAGCACCTCTGTCAGCCATGTTACACCTAGAAAACAAATGAAGCACTTCAAAAATAACCCCATACCAGCTCAAATATGAACCTGTGTGGTAGTGGTAAGCATACGTTTCAACTGTTCTTTAAAAAACAGAGAATGTGTTCTGTCTTCAGCAATCTAATTGGCACGTAATTACATCTTTCATTTCGGGTCAGAGCTAAAGAATAACAGAAACTTTTTTTATACGTTCTGGTAACTGACAATACGCAATAAAGAATTTTTTTTAAAAAATTAATATAAATATTAAGTAAAATGGTTAATTTAAACAACAACAAAAACTATTTCAAAATATTCCATTGTTTATTTAAAATTGGGACAAAGTTTATTAACAATTTCAGGAGCTCTTTAGTTAAAAAATGGGGCAAGACTCATTACAAATTTGGGGAGCTAGTTTATTAGCAATTGGTGCCAAGTTTATTACAAATCAGGGCAGGTGTTGTAAATGGGATCACAAAAGCTGATATTTTAAACCCGAAGTAGCTCTTTAGTCTGTCGATTATGGGGTAAGGTGGTATACTAAAATACATAACGCTGGGCCAAGAACCTCCATCTGTCAAAATACTTGTATGATAACATAGTACACATTTTGCGTAAAAAACACTTTTGTACACATGCACATACCAATATATATACTGCTGAAGTACTTAAATACGCTTACGCCAGTGGTATCCAAAATAGTCAAACCATTTATTATTTAACTGACTGAAAGTCTGCATTACGCTATGATACCATTCAGTGCACACATGATTAAATGTTTTGCCGTCTTATTAATGTAAGTAAACGTTGATGATAACTCACCACTAATCTAAACAACGAATAACCTCTTCCTTGTGCCTCAGACAAAGAGCTTTGAATTCATCTTCACCGTGTTAACATGTTTTTAACGTAAAATTATATACTATTCACAATCAAGCAATGTTAGCTGCTCAGCTTAATCAGGATTGATTTCTTCTGTAAACAGCAGCTCGGGTGATCTTCAACTGTTAACTGTTTCAAAAGAGAAGTTCCGTTTTTCTTTTGTGGTTAAACTTTTCCACAGCGACCAAAGAATTTTGTAAGTAATGTGATCAGACAGGTATATATTTCTTTGGTCAATACAAACAATTCCTGTTCTTTGTTCACGCGATTGGTTGAAATTTATCGCATTGGGGATTCCCAAAACAATACAAGAAATCTCAATTGGTAAATCAGATTCTCAAAAGAATCCACTTCCTATGCAGGTTCTTACAAGGTTATACAATGGGAACAAAATTGAATACGATTTGAGAAATCAAATATCAACAATTTAACAAACAATGCCAACGAAATGGGGTTTTCGACAGTATATTTTTTTATTATGTTCATTGAAGGAAAAAAAGTCATATTTGTTTTTGGACAAAACCAACAGAGTCGTAACATGGATGTAAAATGTACACTACAATGCAGGAAAACATGAAAGAATTTGAAAATAGTACACTGTCCAGGAAAACCAATCGACACCTGGACCCAGAGCGATTTTATTCACACCAACGAAGATAGAGAGAAATGGGGAAACTTGATCTCTCATAGCTGGTTCAAGTTTGGCACAGTTACTCCTTCTTCTTCAGGTATCAGGTCTATTCGTGCAGACATCGATGATGATGGCTCTCCAGTTCTCTCTGCTTTCGATCATTCTGATGAGATCCAAAGTTGTACGTTTTGTGATCTTGCTGAGATTATCAGTGAACTTTGTTCTTGGTCTTCCTCTGCTCTTTTTTCCTATAATTTTCCCTAGCATTAAGCTTCTTTCGATCCCATCAGCTCGCATTATGTGTCCAAAGAACTTTAATTGCCTGTCATAGATCGTATTGATATTGAGTAACCTGCTGTAATTTTCCATACGCATAACCGTTTCATTTGTTTTTCTTTCTGTCCATGAGACCCTCAAAATTCTTCTGATAAACAATATATCCGCTGCTTCCAAACGACGTTCTGTCACCTCTGTAAACTAATTACTCCACTAAAACTAATTAGTTCGACCACAATATTAACAGTCAGAGATTCGAAGTAATTTTGATTGGTGCCTAGACAGAGCACCGCTTGAATTAAAAAGAAAAGGAAATTTCAATTGGTGCCTTGATTTAACTAACTGATGTCTGCAGGGCCTAGCATAGCTGTGCAAGCAACTTGCGGTAAGACCAAATTTTTAGTCTTTCTGTAGATCTTGGTACTTTTAGTCTGGTCCACACAAACACACACACACACACACACACACACACACACACACACACACACACACACACACACACTATCTGAAGCAGGCCAAAATTATTTTTCTTTATGGTGTTACTGATTGTACACAATAACCCCCACTCACGCATCCACAAATATAAGGCGCTTGGTTGTGTTCAAGAAGAATCGGGAAGACCCACACCGATTTTTGTTCTGTTACCTGCCGCTAATCGTCACAGTATCTCCTGTTAGTAGGCTTCCATGTGTGGATGTTATATTTCTTGTCTGTTCAGTTTCATATTTTCTTTGAGCCATCAACTCTCTTTCTTAACTCTCTGCAGAATTTCTTCCTTTTGAATATAACCGGGGTGTAGCATTTTAACACCTTTTGAAAATTTGAGTGTAAAATCCATATTAATGTTTGAAATATTAGCACCAAAAAGACAAGGCTTAACTTTGATACAAGAAAACCCACTTTATATTTTTACAATCGATCTCGCGTACAAGATAAATAACTCAGATACAACATCTCCCAAATTAAACAGAAGCTATGTACAAGAAACAAAATGGTTAGTTCGAAACTTTTAAAGATCTTCATAGTTCTTTGGTGACTTTTTGGTTACGCGCCCAAATCGTTACTTACGAACATAAATGTTATTCTTCATTTCGATTTCGGGTTCCATCTAAGATTTCATAAACAGTACCATACTATCTGAGTCTCTCGAAGTAAATTCGTCATCTGGTTCCAGCGTTTCCTCTTCGTCTGAATCTTCCCAATCTACGTCTGAATCTGTTCCTACTGTCAGCGTTTCCTCTAAATCTTTTTTTGAATCTGTGAAACACGAGGCAATGTCAATAACACCAACTACTCCCGAGGCGAATTTCTATTTCTGGCCAGAGNTACAAGAAACAAAATGGTTAGTTCGAAACTTTTAAAGATCTTCATAGTTCTTTGGTGACTTTTTGGTTACGCGCCCAAATCGTTACTTACGAACATAAATGTTATTCTTCATTTCGATTTCGGGTTCCATCTAAGATTTCATAAACAGTACCATACTATCTGAGTCTCTCGAAGTAAATTCGTCATCTGGTTCCAGCGTTTCCTCTAAATCTTTTTTTGAATCTGTGAAATGCGAGGCAATGTCAATAACATCAACTACTCCCGAGGCAGAGAGAGGGAAAACCGGTCTAAGGAAGCGTTGTTTACGGCGAATTTCTATTTCTGGCCAGAGTGTATAATAATCAAGGACCACAATATCCGTTTTGTTTGCATAACCAAGTAAGTCACTCTCTAGGTTTCTGCCATGGGCGGGTCGGTACATCATGGCTCATCATGTCTCCTTCGGTTTCGAAGGGAGGTTAAACAAATTTTACATTTTCGAGCTCTGTGTTCTATTTCATTATTGATGCCTGGCCAAAACATTGATTCTCTTGCACGTTGTTTACATTTGTCAATACCTTAATGTCCTGTATTAATTCATGTTAAATGCCTTTCAAAAGGGGACGATGGATGATAATACAATCTTTGAAAAATAGTGTCTCTTTCATTTTTGTGATGTGTTCCTTAACATTCCAAAATGATTGTACTAATGGATGACATTCAGCTACATTTTTTAGCCACCCATTTTGCACTGTTTGTCTGAGTTGACGTAATTTCTCATCTTGTCTGTATGGTGCTTGCTTTCCTCGATTCGACTACTACTTGCTGAAATTTGTTTAATCATTAGGTCAATGTGGCATTTAATTTCGTTTAGCCCTAATTCACCGGTAGCCGTTGGTTGTGATTCTGGACCTTTAGATAATGTGTCAGCATCTACATTGTCTTTTCCTTTAATGTAAATAGTGGTGAATTGGTATTGAAGCAGTTTCATCTGAACTCTCTGAATAGAGGATGACATGTCAACAAGGGGATGGTTGTTCAGAATTGGTACAACTTTCTTATGGTCAGTTTCTACCTTGAATTTCGGAAGTCCATGTTCTTATTTCGACATACGATGAATACCAATGTGATTGCTAATAAATATAACTCCTGCACTTGATCTGGTCAGTCGGAAATATTCTCAAGTCAGTCCTTGTGGCGTCTTCCTTTTGACATGCACTGGCAAATTAGTTTGAGTTACCACATTTTTGACATTTCTTTCTCCAGGTAAGGCATAACTCTCTCCCCAAATCACGTTAAAACCCACAAAATTTACACTTTATCTTACAACCAATAGGTACTTGTCTGGTTTGAGGTATGTACTTCATTCTTCCATTATTCCTTGTCGTTTTACGCCCAACACCGCTCGTTTCCTCGACACCCAATGAGCTTCTCAATTCCATCATTCCATCTAATGCTTTCTCATTTTATCAACAGAGGTCCATTGTTTTCTCCAATTACTATTGTATGATTGTTTCTGAAAGGAATATACTCATGCTGTAAACTTTACTCATTAATATTACAGAACAAATATTTTGCGTACGTGGCACCACACAGGCACTTAAATTTATAGTCAGAAAGGCCATCCTTTGTAGACAGAGGCAGAATTTTCCAGGGGATAAAATAAATTGTATACAGTAGCATGAAAACTTTTGGTAACTACCTTGGTGATTTGATTTCTCAATTTAGTGGAAGCCAGGCATATCCAGGGTATTTTCAAGTATTCGTCGTACTTTAAGCAGGTCTCTTTGACAAACTAGATACTTCATACCCAATAACTTTAACTACAGCTTTATGATAACCTTACTAAGCTAACATGCTTAGTCTTATCTATGTACATATGTTCAATCTGCAGACAGTACCATTTCGCCCTTTGTGGGCTTATCAGTGCAGAACAGAGCTTCTGAGACATCACTCAGACATCACTCTGAAACAAAACTTTCTGGTCATGGTCATGTTGCCGGAGCAAACACAGCCTAAAGAGTTATTGTGGGATCCTGTCAGAGTACTCAAACTACGCAAGCGCAGTGAGCTCAGGATTATACATTATCATACGGTACTGTCTACAGATTGAACATATGTATATGTATAACGTGGATGATAATATATAGTCTTATCTACTTTTCATAATCCGGGAAACAGAATAATCATTTAACGCTTTTAGGATGTTGCAGTGAAAAAATCCTCGCTCCCTTCAAAACCAGTGTTTCGCAAGACAACCTCTGGAAGACAATAACAGCACAGTGATTCATTCAGTTCTAGGAAGTTTGAAATTAGCCTGCTAAAAAATTGGCCCACCGTGATATAGGATTGTGTTCTTTGATAAATAATGTCAGGAATTTGAAAAATTTGGTTGCAAAATTTGAACAACAAAGAGGTGTCTTTTTAATAAGAACATGTATGGAGTGGTAAAAAAACCAGGTCAGCAGAATTCAGGGAAAGCAAAGAAGCTGAATAATAGGAAGAGCAACACATGAAAAAGGAATCAATTGTGGTAAGAATAAGAAAGGAAGATGGCTGTTTGACAAATGGAAATAAAAAAAACAATTAAAATTACCTTTTGATGACGGCTATCGACAAGCATAACCGGCTAAAACAACAAACAACGAATGTCCGCCAAATCTAAAAGCAACAGTTCAAAAGCAACAAAACATGACTTTTTTCACTTCTGAGCAGTTTCAAGCCTTAAAAGATACAATGTGAAAAGTTGCCATTATCAGATGTCAAGAAATGTATCAGACGTGTCTCCTATAAAAGGCCCTGAAACAATTACTGTCTATATAATTCAGCCGAAAACCAGAAGCCCCAGAGTCTGTAACAACACTAATTATTCTTAACTAAGCTAAGCTGTTACTTAATTGCCACATGAGGGCCAAGTCGAAATTTTTAAGAGTCCTAAAGAGTTGTTGATTATTGTTAGATTATTCAGTGTGAATGATGGAAGTCGCGTGGAATTTCTAGTCCTGCAGTCTCATGCTGACATGTATTTATCACCTCTAATCAGGCGTCTGATAATGCGTCACTAATTATTTTGACTTACATTGAGACTTGGGGTTGGACCATATACACTTAACAATGAAAGTCAATATTAAAAACAACGCTTAGTAATGAACAAAACGTTGTTTTTAATATTGAATTTCATCGTTAAGTTACATTAAGACCATGAATAAGCACGTGTCAGGATAAATGGAATTTCCACAAACTCGTGATACCAAAATGCTAGTCTCCTTATGTAGTAAAATTATGTAATGTTTCATTTTTGGCTCAAATATTCTTTCTATGAATATTTCTAGAATAGTCGCAGGATATCTCAACAGTTTTTTCTTCTCTTGCAATTATTACAGCTTATCTATCCCCAACGTTTTCCTTGTCAGTTTCACAGAAAAGTACTTCTTCAATTGATGGTTCTATATCTGCTTGTATACACAATGTCCTGCAATTTAGGTCTTAAATTTAAATGAATGTGGTTTTCTCATTGTTGCTCGAATCATCTTAGTTTCTACTGCTTTTATTTTCTGCGAATAAAAATTCCTCGGGATAAGAGTTTTTGACCACTGCTAGGGTACAAAACAAGCTGCATTCGATCATCACAAGTTGAACCCGACAATTTCATTCATGGTTGCAATACTACATATCACATTGTGATCCGAACTCGACACTCGAATTCCAATTCGAACAAGATGCTCGCTTACAGCTTATGGCAGCTCGAATTTTAATAAGAATTCGCACGTTTGAATATTTGAATGAGCTCAGAAGTAGCAAATATGACGCAAAAAAACGAGAAAAGCAGACAAACTACTCACTAACTTTGTCTGAAAGCACTGCAAAAGCTTGCTGAGGATGAATGTAACACTTCAAAAGCTCAAATTGAATTAACTTTCAATTGAAAAAACATTAACGATGGAATGACAACAGGAATTGTTTGAGAGAGCATGTACAAGCGCTGATACACGTTCAATGGCCACCGGTGGATTTGATCTGGTAAATCTTGTTATCCCATGCTATCGCTATCATGTCATTTAGTGAAGAGAAACGAAAGGAGAAAAACAACTGTCTCTGAAGAGAAAATCCAACCTAAGGCTATGGTGGTACTTGAGGGTCTGTACTCTGATCGCCAACTTTAAAGCTTCTCTTGGTTGGTTGGAACCCTTTGCAAATGCAACAAGTTCATTTTCCGAAGTGCTACAATTTTTCGTCACCACATATCAAGTAATGCAGTTGAGCTCTGTGAAGAATTCTTATAAAGCACACAACCGCTGAAATATTGTAATTTGATAGCTAACACGTATGAAACGCTGTGCTCTTTTGATACTCCAAGGAGCTCAACAATTACTAACAAAGGAGTATCAAATGTAAAATAAAAACAACTGGAACGAGTGCCTTTGCTTCACTAAAGCTTTTACGACAGCTTTTGGGCGCAAAATTGGGTTCGCTTCATGTCGATTGTCTTCTCTGAATATTTCTAAAAACCCTGTTAAGGCACCTTGCCTCCTGAAATGCAGGCTTAGGATCCAAAGGTGACACAATGATGGAAAACTTCATAATCGAAGACAACACACTAGAAATCTGGAAACGAAGGCCTGGCGGCTACTTGAATTCAAGAAAATCCACATTAATCATAGAATCGGTGAAAGGTCATGTTGGAGATCAAGTGCATGCAACACTTAAAGAATGTAATTCGATTTTAAAATAATTCATGTAGGTATGACGCCTTTGCTGCGATTTCGAGACACACATCTTAACAAAGCTCTCAAGAACAACTTAAAGGAGTAGTGGAGTGCATGGCTTGAAAGTAGTGAAGTTGAATACATAGAGATAGGTAACAGAAAGAGGGCTTTGTACAAAATTGTCTCCAAATGGATCGACAGTGTATGGTAGAGAATTGAAACAGATGAGTTCGTACAAAAAGGATTTCTTCAATGCGGCTACATTGAGTACAAGAGAGATGAAAAGTCGTTTCACTCTCGCTTAAGAGATACAATCAACTTTCGTGACGTGCAAGTTAAGCTAATTGAGGAGATTGATGCTTTTCTTGAAGAAATGACTTCATTTGACCCCAAGGACAGAGTGACTGAGCTTACTGGTGTTGATGGACAGCATAAAAGGATCACAGAAGAAGGTAATGAAGAATATGGTGAAGCGGAAGGTGGAGAAGACGATGAAGAAAACAACATACTACTTAGTATTAATGATGATGAATATAATGACATTATAGTTGATTGGTCTGTTACTCTTCTCGAGTCGCCTAAATCCCGCTCAACAGCACATAAGCTTCTTTACGTGGTAATAGGGCACGTTCTCTGAAAAGATCCGAATTTTGTGAAAATGCAGATAAAACATGGTTCTTACAGTCCAGCGACCCCTACCAAATTTAGCTCAGGATAGTTACAACATGGTTTATTCAAATTGTGGTGCATGTTTTCTTTTATAACTCCAAATATTTGTTCTTTCTCTGATGATTGCTTTAAAAGATTTAAAACGCTCTTGAAACTATTTATTTCGTCTGCCAAACCTTTAGATGACTTAATATTATATTCTACACCAAGACAATTGAATTACAATGAATGTGGTTTGTAAAGGCGTTTTCTTCCACTTTCTAATTTTTGTAACAACGCATGTAAGATTTCCAAAATATTCAGGAAAGTAATTAATAGCATTACAATTGGGTGGGATGACAGGCCATTGATCGTCCTGTTCTGCTGTAGCTGTAAGTTGGCGCAATTTTAACAGTAGTATTTATTGATTTTCTGTATCAATTTGTTTTGGATATTTCAGTGAGCACATGTAGTCGTCAAACTGTGAGGGATTTGGGAAATCGACACCAATTCAGCCAACAGTCATTCAAGTTTTTCAACTGAAATCAAGCACTGACACAAAAATGCCACTTCTTTGATCACGGACAAAATTATTTTCTGTGGTAAATTTCTCGACACCTTTTAATTTGGGGAACAACTGAAACACTGGTGGAGAAATACAACATCAGTACAAAGCTCGCTAAACATAAAATTTTGAAGGAAAAAGGAAAAACGGCTATGTAAATTTCTTCATCGTACAGTCGCAGGAGAGTCTTCTTATATTCATATAAAAAATATATATATATATATATATATTTATCATACACACAATATATATACTGTTTATCTATATGTATACTATATATATATGCATACTGTATATGTCCTCAGAGAGAAAAAATAAAGGTGAACTTTCCGAGGTTGAATGAAGGAAACCCTCGTTGGAAATAGTGTCAAGGGATTCTTTAACTAATCATTAGTAGTGGAGCTTTGAGCCACCATGTAATCCAACATAATAATACTATATCCAGGAATAAGGTGTTTAATAGAAGGACTGCGTTTGGAGATTTTAGTGTGCCTTGATTACAATTCGCAGTGAAAAATTAGCAAATAAAAACAAAGGTCACTACTGTCTATGTAGCCTTCTGTCCAACACGTATCATAAAGAAAATACTTAGATACTTATGAACTAAATGTTCTTAACTTAGAAGAAACTAAATAGAATGGCTGGGGGAAGATAAAGTGTAAGGATGTGAAAATTATGTATTTAGGACTACCAGAAAAATTCCCAAGGAAAGGATTTAAATGACGATGAGATGCAAAAGCGCAGAAGCCATTGGCAGGCCACAAATACGTTAGACGATTAGTAGGGAAAAACTGAAGACTTAAGAAACAACTTAAAGAGGAGAAGGAGAAACCGGAGGGAGATCCTAGAATGGTGATGTATGATTGCGACAGCAAGATTAGTTTTGGAATTAGTGCTTATGAGGTGAGACTGGAAATTTTTGCTCGGGGGAAAGCAGTGAAGAGAGGAACAGAATGTTGGAGTCTTCTAAATATTATAGATTATGTATCACCAACACATACTTCTTTCAACAAATACAGCATACACGTGGACAATACATCTCAACTTGAGGTACAAAAACTCTATTGATTACCGCGTACCATAGAAGAGATAGAGAAGAATTTGGGAAAGAATGTAAAGACAGGTACAAAATTTAATACTATTTTCTATATATTCTACAAGTGTAATTCAAGAAAACAATTTCTTACAAACTATGCTGGAGGAAAATTAGAAAATGGTACCTCGAACAGAACTTTTGAATTTTAGATTGGATAAAATGTAAATATTTAATCAGACAAAAAAACATAGAAGAACTACGTATAAATGGAAAGAACGTTTCAAAAAAGGAGTTCCCTTTGAGGGACAAAGAAGGAAAACTTAGCAGAATTCCACTGCAGCTGAAATGCGTCAACCTTGGAACAAAAAGAAGCAAACAAAGAGAATTAGGAACACACTCCTCAAATTGCAAAATGAAATAAAGACACCAACAGAACTGCAACAGAGTGGAGGAAGAATGTCCAACGGTATAAGAAATAGGGACTCAAAGAACCGTTTTGAGGTACAAGCCCACAGACTACCTCTTTGATTCAGGACAGGACAAAAAAAAATTTCCATTTAAAAATGTAGTTTTAGTTAAACAAAGAGATGTCAGTCTTTATAAATGTCTAAATGCTTTGTTATCTTTCTGTAGAAAAACTCAAGGAAAGATAAAAAAGATGAAGGATAATTTTATTTCCATCAGTTGTTTGTTGCATTTGATCAGTTGCTACATTTGCTTTGTAATGAGGATCCCATATCTGTTGGCTGCCCAGTAAAATTAAGCATTCTTACCTCTGTAAATATTGAAAATGAAATCGTCGTTGTGAATTGATACTTTTCATAATTATAGTAATGGTGGTTGGTGAAATTGGTGAAAGGATCAACAAATTAAAACAATCGACTAGATTTCTTTAGATGCTTTCACTTTGTTACAAATAACATAATGTCATCTGATTATTTATCTCGTTTTTGATAGAGTCTGAAAATATGGATGAATTTGCAATTTTTTTTCTAGGCAGCAAATTTTTCTATTTCCGAGTCACTCATCGCATTATAAAAATTCCAAATTAGATAGTCCTGTTTAACATTTTTAAATCATTCTAATTGCTCTGACTCAAAATCAGATTTTTTAAATGTCATCTTCTTCACTTTATTGTAGTGAAAGTATTACAAATTGTTACTGGTGTGATTCTGCGGATAATAATGGTCTACAAGAAATTGCATTTGGACTTAAAACCAGTTGACTTTTTTCTTATTTTATGGTACTAATTTTATGGTACTATGGTACTTTTTATGATTCTCTAGTTTTTAGATAGATCTTGACAACTATTTTCTTTATTTTATTTAGATAAAAGAGACAAAGAGTACTTGGAATTAGTGATTCTAGGTTGCAAATAGATGTCAGATATATGATCCAATGGTTATGAAAGTTGCATCATCTTGAAAGTAATATGATGCAATATTTTCTTTTGTTACGTCATTGCGACCATTTAGTTTTGACTTTAGTTTTCACTCAAATATAGTGTCTCAGACTCAGAGACGTCTAATTTTACTGTTCCCCAAACACCGTCTTGCTTTGTCATAATGTATACAATTCTGACTAGTTTTGTTCCATTTGTAAAGAAATAATCTACTCTGCTTAAAGAAGAGGAATAGCAACCTTTGGTAAAAAGGCTTCTCATCTTTGCTTTTAGTGCAAATTTATTGACCAAGACAAACGCTGGACTTCTTATGAATGTTGCAGTACCTGTACCATAAATGTTTGTCAGTGTTCGCAAAAGAAAAGAAAATCAACATCTTGTACTTGCAGTGTTATTGTTTTGGAGTAAAGTAAGCATTCATTCACACGACCTATTTATTGTGCTATCAGTTAGAAAAGGATTTCAGGAAGAGGAAAAGTAAGATTGATAATGTTGACATATTTTCCGTCTAGCGCATGCCTACATATCAAATGTTTACCAATTCCTGTTGTCCGAAAGACAATTACTGAATGAAGCGATGATGAGGAAAATATCCTTGAAAAACAGACTGAACCTTCTACATTAAATAATCCGGATTTTTCCTCCACGTTGCTGACAAAGCCTTGTATGGTCACTTAAAGCGAACTGAATGCCGTCGTCAGAATCTTTAATCTGCCAAAAAGCTTGGTCTCTGAAAATTTATTGGAAAATCACAGAGTTGAAAACCACGCAGAACTTGGGCAAAATCTGTTGTTTTCTTATCAACAAATGGGGTGTAATAGGTCCTTGAAGGTAAATTTTTTTCATTAGTACTTGGATTTCTTTCCATCAACTTGTAATGCTGTAAGCCATTGGGTTTGCTATATGTTCAAATAGATTCTTGATCAATACGACGCGGATAGCATCAGTGACATTGCTTATAGAAAGACTTCTTTACTCTATCGACATCACATACATTTGTTGTATTGCAGATTTCAACTCAAAATAATGAATTTTGTTGGAAATGTAAGGATAAAGATCACCTATAACTTAAGATCTTGCAAGCATTTGTAGAAACAATCTAGGTCCAAACAAGATGCCTCTATTTTAATCTTGGTAAAGCATTGAAAATGCAATGTGTGTATTGACAACAGACAAAATTATTACATTTATGAAATTATCTGGAGGTCAATCCTTTCTTTTCCCTGAGTTAATATGAATGAACAAGCTTGTCGAACGTGTCTACACCTGTCGTTTTACTAGTATCAAAGAATATATTGTGTAGTTTATCAAACTCAGTATTAACTTAAGCAATTTTAATGCATCCTTAAATAGAGCCCAACAGATTAACAAGTTTTTCCCTCTCGAGATGTAGGAAACTAGTGAGCTTCCAACACTTAAACTTTAGGATTAATAAGGCCTTTTGGAATATCGGGGAAGGGTGTTGGCATGGGCAACCAAGTGAATCCCTTTAGAGAAAGTTTCTTCGTCAGCGTCAATAGCAAAGCATTGCTTCATGTAAACAATCTAATTGCTGTTTTGAGAGGAATTAACTTAACAGCTTCACTGTTGTAAACCCTTTTAGTGCACCATTCATGGTTTTAAAATACCCTCAAATACATAAAAATACAACAGGGATGCAAAGTGATTTACCTGAAATTTTACACTCACGAAATGTGCAAGCGAGTTCTTGTCATAAGCATTGATTTGTCTGGTCATTAATGGGTTTCCATAATTTCCTGTGGTCATCAAACAAAAAACCATGGATATCAGTCCAATAGCATCACATAATTATTTATTAGCTGTGGTTTTTAACATACCTGCCCACGCTGGTTTTTTGAGATCCATCACCTTTTCCCCTGTGGACTATCAAAATGATCGATAAAATTATCATGTGAGTAGCATTATTTAGTTTAAAATATAATGGTTAAAAAATGGAGTCCCCCCCATCCCCCCACTCCTTGCAAAAAAAGCTTTGAGATGCGAAGGTACACAACATTATTCCATGTAGGAGTTGCACTTACATTTGGCATTTTAGATTTAATGGGTCAATCCAGTTAATCTCTTCTCAGGGTATTTTGTAGGCTTTTTTGTGAATCATGGCCTCACAGATATCGACTAAAATAGCAAAATTATCCTAAATCCTATCAGCAGTAAGAAAATAGGCTGAAAAAATTTCAGACGTACATAAAAGAAGCAATCGTTTTACTGGATCAGGCAGAGTGATGGTAATCTCATTCTTTATAGAGATATTACTAACACTAAAATATGTCTTAATTTGTGTAACAACAACATTTGTGTGCAAGTTACGGAGTAGTAATCAAAGAAATTGGACCAATATAAATATATAAATATATGTATATATATATATATATATATATATATGTGTGTGTGTGTGTGTGTGTGTAATTTTGTGCATTCGTATCAAAAAGTCCTCAATGCATATAGCAGAACAATATAAAAAAGCTTGTACAGTATTTGTATCATTATTGCCTGATGATCGAAATATCGTGAAACTATTAGTTGGAATCACAGTTCTTATTTTTCGTGTTTTACCTTATGTATNTATAGAGATATTACTAGCACATATCATTTATAAGGAACCATTGCAAATCAGATTGCATTCATCACTACAATACACTTTTCCATTCTCCTGCACACTTTTTCCAACACTGAAATATGTCTTAATTTGTGTAACAACAACATTTGTGTGCAAGTTACGGAGTAGTAATCAAAGAAATTGGACCAATATAAATATATAAATATATGTATATATATATATATATATATGTGTGTGTAATTTTGTACATTCGTATCAAAAAGTCCTCAATGCATATAGCAGAACAATATAAAAAAAGCTTGTACAGTATTTGTATCATTATTGCCTGATGATCGAAATATCGTGAAACTATTAGTTGGAATCACAGTTCTTATTTTTCGTGTTTTACCTTATGTATATATATATATGTGTGTGTGTATATATATGTGTGTTTTTCTGTGTATATATATATATGTGTGTGTATATATATGTGTGTGTATATATGTGTGTGTATATATGTGTGTGTTTCTGTGTGTATATATATATATGTGTGTGTGTGTTTGTGTGTGTATAACATTTTATTGCTCATCGGCTGAATTTAATTGTTACAACGTATCCTGCCCATGTCAGAGTAGCAAAGGATGCTATAAAGACAAAAAAGCCCAACATTATATTTTTAACATCGCAATACACAAAGGGATCTTTGAGGAATTTTAGTCAAATATACCTTTGGTGACAGCTTTTTCATTGACAGAAGTTCAATGGGCCTGCATATTTGACAGAGTCAACAAGATGGTAGTATGACTTAAAGCATTCTGGTAAGTTTTCAAAAGATCACAGCATTCAATTTAAAACAATCAGATGTGTTTGCTGGTCAATAAGATGAAATGTCATCCGGAAGTCCATCATCTCACCTTGCTTTCTCTATCATGTCTTGGGAACTGTGAATGGATTAAGTAAGGCCAAGAAAACACCATTTAATGGATGGTAATGGCAAGTAAAAAGCTGGCTATACGACAGTTTCTAAAGGATGTTGATATTTATGATATTCTTGATGATGATGAGTCTTTCTGTCATTCTGTTAGAATATCAGCCACATTTAAGGGTCCAGTTCATTTTCGTAGAGAAACAGTAAAAGATCGTACTAGCCGTAGGTAGTTTTGGAAAGGCCTTAAGAAATTTGCAATTCCATTGATCCTTGGAGAGGCTTACGGATGATTTAACAATTGAAGTATCCACATTTTGGTTACTCTGGATGCACTAGAATTCTAAAAATAACGGCATTCACATCATTAAATTTTCTGTTCTCTGTGTTCAGGATACAAATATTGTTTGACCATTGAAATTAAGTTACCAGTAACGGAATGTGAATAAAGCGTTGTTTGTGAAGAAAGCTGGAAATTGATTAATTATGAATTTGGACAACCATTTGGAACAACAGGTCAAAGTCTTGAAAACTCTTTCTGGTAGAAATGCAACACTTGAACTGAGTTTCAGTGAAATGAATCGTGTAAGGAGATGGACTCCTAGCAGCTTAAATGTTTCAATGGTATCATGGTATTATGCTTGCATAGTACAATTAATAAACAAAAATCTTCCAAAAGCCTTGAATCTAGAAAAGTACGAGGGCACTGCGTAAAAAAAAATATATAGTGCCTTTCAATAATGGTTGAAACCATTGTTGCAAATAAATAACTTAAAGCTTAATTTCATAATCCTTTAGTACAGAAAAAAATATTGTTAATTAACTCTTGAATATTAAGGGTGGTCTTGCAGCTTTCTTAAAATTTACGCTTTATCCAAAAACTACGGACTATGGTTGTATTACAGAAGTAATAAAAAAATTTTAAAGGTTTATATTTTGGAAATTTGTTAGGAAGGAGGTCCACCCTCTTCACTCCTCCATTATCTTTCAGTTTTGCCGAGAACCAATCAGCCAAATAGGCAAGTATTTAAACCAACTTAGGCTTATCAAAATATCCAGTCAGTTATTGTCGTTGTTCTCAAAGAAACTCCTGAATTTCTGCTCGCAGTTTAGACATGTAAAATAGCAAACGACCTTGTGTCCGTCAACTTACTTCCACGTGGTACAAAATTACAGTATGTTTCTGACTAATTTATTTCAAAAACGACAGAAACAGCCGCTGACTTAAAGCATGGTCTCGAAATATGCCCAAAACCTTCACATACATCTCCAAAGTTTTGTTCTTGTTGCAAGAGCGTGCCAATGAAGAAGTCAGTGAGTAATCTTCTTGTTAGGAATGTCTTTTCTCAGCAATGCAGCAAATATAACCAATTCCACAATATAGCTAGTGCACCATCAGTACATGTCAAACCAAGCTGAAGCTGGTGTCTTGTGATGAATTTGTTATCAGACTGCATATATCTATGACTTGCAATGATGTCTTCAACGACTGACCAAATAAGAAAAACCTCTTCCACCTCCTTATTCTTCAGATACAGAACTACTATTGTTAGCTGACAATATTTTGACACATCAGTTGAGTCACTTAGCTGTAGGAAAATCTTTACAGGCGTAGGCTTGACGTCAGCAACACTGGGTTGAGAATATCTTCACAAATGTTGACCATTCGGTAAAGGATCACGTCTTTTGATAACACTTCTGGCAGTTTCTTTGCAGCATAATTGCTCAGAATAATAGTTGCTATTCCAAAGGCATGCTCCTTGATCAATCCCTTACTAATTGCATGGAGTTTTTTTGACTTCCCAACCTGGCACGCAAATGGATAAAAAGCATGCAGGATAGGTTTCCCTGTTGGCGAAAATCCGTACCCTTGTACTGTGCTGCACAATCACATCCATTCCTTTTACCTGGTAATGTGACAATTAAGTACAATTTTGACGCCAAGTCTGTTCTTGAAACATTCACCCAAAGTTAATAGCTTTTTATTTCGCAATGGAGAACATAGAGATGCATAGGATAAATTGCGAACGTTGTGTATCACCCGTATCAGTAACACACAGGAACAATGCTCAACACGGTCATTATTCTACTGCAATTTTCTCAAAATTTCAAATAGAAATCTGATGTAAAGAGAAAAAGAAACATTTAGGAGACCCATGAATTCCTTTTCATAACCAACGGATTGTCACAAGATGTCTTAAAGCTTAAAGCTGCTAAGTCGTAGTCGAATAAATCAAGAACAGCAACACCTCAAAGAAATAATTCCAGCACTGGTTTGAGGTATCAGTATCAAACACTACACAAAATTACCAAAGGTAAAGGATTCATTTCTAAACACCCAGCGCCGCTAAATACAATGCAATATTGTAGACCAAACAGAGCAAAACGCAAAGTCGACCATACCCAATGTGATGAGATGGGATGAGAATAGACAATATACCTATGCTGTGACTGTGACAAAATATTAGACCTAGAATATCTTTTGACACCGTGGCAGCTCGTACCAAACCTCTCCGAGATGGACTTGGGAGAGCTTACCAAGCCTACACTGATAATGAAAAACAAAGGCATGATTTAATTCAAAATTGCACAGAGAACCTCAAATTGGCATTGGCTTTTTTAAGATATAGAGATTAAATTATGAGAGGCTAAAATTACTAAACAAACTACGTTTGAAAATAGTAGTAATAATAATAATATTATTAATAATGATATTAATTTAAATTTATTTTAACTGGCATAGTTTTAAGGATGTGGACACTTGAACGTGGTAAAAGAAACTTTAATGCTCTAAAAAGAATTATGATTTACAAATAAACTACACAATGACAACGCAAAACAAAATTACGTTCTCATAGCTTGAGTATGTTTCGGCAACTACAATTTACTAAAATACCAACACTATTGCTTAATAGGAAGGTAGAGTTGCTGCTTGTTATAGGTGTACACACATAACTATTAGTATATATACATATATTCTTGAGAAGTAACTACAAAAAAACAAACACTAAATGGACCCCTTGATAGATCAGTTCCCTTTGATTATTTCACGAAGGCAAATGCGAACTGCTTTGTTTCCCTGATATTGAACTCTCAACCTGCAGGAAAATAGCTGAAGCAGGTTTCTGTAACTAAAAATAACCAGTACTTGAACAAAAATGTGTATGCTGCGTGTAGCAAAAATATTTATTGAAAATAAAGTGGAAGATTTTCAATTGTTCAGTATTTCCTTTATTTTCAAAGTGTCCATTTAATAAACCAAATTTAGTGTAAACATCAAAATGATATAAAGCCTATGAAGTAACACAAGGAATTGAAATATACTCATTGGAATAAAAATAACTGATTTAAATGAATTTAAAAAAAAATATTTTTGTTTCAAAATTTTCTTGAAGATTACGTCTCTCTCTGTTTTGTTCGTCCATTTACTAATGCTCGCTATGTATGTTAATCTCTGTCTGCCTCTGCTTCTTTTCCCATTAATCTTGCACGTAATGCTGAGGTTTTCCAGTTGTTCTTTTAGTATTATATGTCCTAAAAACTCCAATTGTCTCTTTCGGATTGTTTTTAAAAGAGAACGCTTTACTCATACTCTTCGTAGCACCTCATCATTTGTTACTCTCTCTGTCCAAGATAATTTTAGGATTTTCTTAAAAAACCCACATCTCTGCTACTTTAATTCGTTTTTCCATCCCTTTTGAAATTGTCCAACATTCACTACCATAAGTAAGAATAGAGAGCACGTAGCAATTTAGCATTCTGATCTTGGTAGACATAGAAGTTTTACTGTTTTTTAGTATGCTTCCAAGCTTTTCAAATGCATCTTTTGCCATTCCGATTCATTTCTGGATTTCCAGATCACATTTGCCATCTGTGGTAATTATGCTGCCAAGATATTTGAACTGTTGTACTTGTTTTATGAATATATTACCAATTGATAACTTACACTGTTTTTCTGCTTTCTCTTTGCTGATAATCATACACTCTGTCTTCTTAACGTTAATTGACAACCTTTGTTTCTGCTGGATTCTACAACAGTGTCTAGTAACTCTTGCAGCTTTTCCTCTGATTCTGCAATCAGGACGGTATCATCTGCGTATCTTAAGCTGTCAACATTCTGCCCTCCCACAACTATCCCTTGCAATGGTTCTACATCTCTCAGAAGGATTTGGCTTTAAAAATTGAAAAGATCTGGGCTAAATATGCATCCTTGCCGAACACTTCTTTTTCATGCTTCTCTCCATCAAAGTATATCATATCATATCTGTCACATTCAAATTCTCTGCTGTCCTTCCATCTGGCTGTACACATGTCAAGAATATTAGTGTCTAATCATGTCACATCTTGCTGTAGGTTACTCAATATGGCGCATTGAAAATGTATTATTACGTTCCCTGTCCCCAGTTTTGTGTTGTTTAGGGAAGCTTCATGATCACAGTCAGATAATACAACCCGCACATGGTTTACCTTTCAAAAAATAAAAAAACAATTACGTCCAAAAAATAAGAACCAATTTATGACGTTTTTTAATTGTGCACTGTGTATTACAATGATTTTTTTACATGGTACTACTAGTAGTTTCCCATTACCTTTTACCAGGTATGTTGAAGAGACTACTAGTCCTTTTCAAACCAATTTTTATATTGATCCCCTTAGTCCTGGTCCAAACTTTCCAAAAACAATACGGCACCCTAAGAAAACTGTATCACAAAACACATTAGGAGTAGACTAAAATGAAATTGAAAGAAATGTGTGAAAACTACTGATCAAAATTGTTCATTTTAACAAAGAGCTATAGTTTTAAACTCTTTTCAGTGTTCTCATTTACTTGCAAAAAGAATGCCTAATCAATTAGAAGTCTAAAGACATATATGAAAAAACCACTGAAAACTGCCATTCTCTATTCAACAGTGCTATCTTTTACCTCATTTCAATAGTCAACAGCAAGACTATATTTTCCAATTACCAGTGCCTTAAATTATGTTAGGAATGCAGTTTTTACTTTATAAAAATGACAATTCTCCTCCTCGTCATTAAGAAGGTTTTTGCTTTTCTTATAAACTTCAAAATGTAATTGAAAGTGCAGTTCCAGTGATCTAAAATGTCGGGAAAGAAAAAGTCCTTAATAGTTCCAGGAACCAAAATACGATTGAGTTTATGTTTTTCTTTTAAACTTCAAAATGTAATTGAAAATGCAGTTCCAGTGATCTAAAATGTCGGGATAGAAAAAGTCCTTAATAGTTCCAGGAACCAAAATACGATTGAGTTTATGTTTTTCTTTTAAACTTCAAAATGTAATTGAAAATGCAGTTCCAGTGATCTAAAATGTCGGGATAGAAAAAGTCCTTAATAGTTCCAGGAACCAAAATACGATTGAGTTTATGTTTTTCTTTTAAACTTCAAAATGTAATTGAAAATGCAGTTCCAGTGATCTAAAATGTCGGGATAGAAAAAGTCCTTAATAGTTCCAGGAACCAAAATACGATTGAGTTTATGTTTTTCTTTTAAACTTCAAAATGTAATTGAAAATGCAGTTCCAGTGATCTAAAATGTCGGGATAGAAAAAGTCCTTAATAGTTCCAGGAACCAAAATACGATTGAGTTTATGTTTTTCTTTTAAACTTCAAAATGTAATTGAAAATGCAGTTCCAGTGATCTAAAATGTCGGGATAGAAAAAGTCCTTAATAGTTCCAGGAACCAAAATACGATTGAGTTTATGTTTTTCTTTTAAACTTCAAAATGTAATTGAAAATGCAGTTCCAGTGATCTAAAATGTCGGGATAGAAAAAGTCCTTAATAGTTCCAGGAACCAAAATACGATTGAGTTTATGTTTTTCTTTTAAACTTCAAAATGTAATTGAAAATGCAGTTCCAGTGATCTAAAATGTCGGGATAGAAAAAGTCCTTAATAGTTCCAGGAACCAAAATACGATTGAGTTTATGTTTTTCTTTTAAACTTCAAAATGTAATTGAAAATGCAGTTCCAGTGATCTAAAATGTCGGGATAGAAAAAGTCCTTAATAGTTCCAGGAACCAAAATACGATTGAGTTTATGTTTTTCTTTTAAACTTCAAAATGTAATTGAAAGTGCAGTTCCAGTGATCTAAAATGTCGGGATAGAAAAAGTCCTTAATAGTTCCAGGAACCAAAATACGATTGAGTTTATGTTTTTCTTTTAAACTTCAAAATGTAATTGAAAATGCAGTTCCAGTGATCTAAAATGTCGGGATAGAAAAAGTCCTTAATAGTTCCAGGAACCAAAATACGATTGAGTTTATGTTTTTCTTTTAAACTTCAAAATGTAATTGAAAGTGCAGTTCCAGTGATCTAAAATGTCGGGATAGAAAAAGTCCTTAATAGTTCCAGGAACCAAAATACGATTGAGTTTATGTTTTTCTTTTAAACTTCAAAATGTAATTGAAAATGCAGTTCCAGTGATCTAAAATGTCGGGATAGAAAAAGTCCTTAATAGTTCCAGGAACCAAAATACGATTGAGTTTATGTTTTTCTTTTAAACTTCAAAATGTAATTGAAAGTGCAGTTCCAGTGATCTAAAATGTCGGGATAGAAAAAGTCCTTAATAGTTCCAGGAACCAAAATACGATTGAGTTTATGTTTTTCTTTTAAACTTCAAAATGTAATTGAAAATGCAGTTCCAGTGATCTAAAATGTCGGGATAGAAAAAGTCCTTAATAGTTCCAGGAACCAAAATACGATTGAGTTTATGTTTTTCTTTTAAACTTCAAAATGTAATTGAAAGTGCAGTTCCAGTGATCTAAAATGTCGGGATAGAAAAAGTCCTTAATAGTTCCAGGAACCAAAATACGATTGAGTTTATGTTTTTCTTTTAAACTTCAAAATGTAATTGAAAATGCAGTTCCAGTGATCTAAAATGTCGGGATAGAAAAAGTCCTTAATAGTTCCAGGAACCAAAATACGATTGAGTTTATGTTTTTCTTTTAAACTTCAAAATGTAATTGAAAGTGCAGTTCCAGTGATCTAAAATGTCGGGATAGAAAAAGTCCTTAATAGTTCCAGGAACCAAAATACGATTGAGTTTATGTTTTTCTTTTAAACTTCAAAATGTAATTGAAAATGCAGTTCCAGTGATCTAAAATGTCGGGATAGAAAAAGTCCTTAATAGTTCCAGGAACCANAGGAAGGATAGAAAAAGTCCTTAAGAGTTCCAGGAACCAAATGATGATTTAGTTTATGTTTTTCTTTTAAACTTCAAAATGTAATTGAAAATGAGTTTCAGTGATCTAAAATGTCGGGATAGAAAAAGTCCTTAATAGTTCCAGGAACCAAAATACGATTGAGTTTATGTTTTTCTTTTAAACTTCAAAATGTAATTGAAAATGCAGTTCCAGTGATCTAAAATGTCGGGATAGAAAAAGTCCTTAATAGTTCCAGGAACCAAAATACGATTGAGTTTATGTTTTTCTTTTAAACTTATAAGCTGGTTTAAAGAGTTTTCCCTTTTTCTTTCCAAAAATCGCCCTCTTATACATTTACGCTTGCTTCTTAAATTTTAACACTGCAATTTTTCATCGGTTTGAAAGGCTCTGATCGGCAACAAAGTATGCATCATATGTAAAGAATAAAGCGGCCATCTGGTAACTGCTCTCTCGGCATATCTTGATCTTAAAATAAAATGTCTAGATTGAGGTTAATGTATTTTCTTGATACAAAATTTAAACCAGCCCGAGAGCATCAGTTTTTCGTAATAATCAGATAATCTCTACCATTTAAGCTGTGTAAACCAGTTTGCAAGTTAAGGGGGTATAACTGTTAATCAATGAGTACAGATAGTAAACAATGCATCTCTAATACTCCAAATTTTTGGCTTTTCGGGAAAACAGCTACATAGACTAAGCAACGCAATTCGAAATCAAGATTAATTGAATTTCATCTCTTTTCGTGAGTATACAGTAATTATTCTAATTTAACGCGGATTTTAATTAACGCGAATTGGCAAAAATGGCCAAAAGTTTGTAATTAATCGCCTCTAATTATTAGCGCGAATCACATATTTCAAGCATTTTATTTGCCTCTAATTTAACGTGGATCTTAAAAGTTTAAGAGAATAGACACTAGTTTCTATTTGCGAAAATGTATATTTCGATGTAAATTGAAGTATTCATCTACGAAAAAGGATCATCATCTTCTTCATCATCCTCAGCATTAAGGCTTTACTGAGCCTTTTCCATACATTTTTGGAAAAATTCTCTGTTACGAACCCTTTCAGGGTCCGAAGAAGTTGTTCCACAAACTTCGAAGGATTTTTTCACCATTTTCTTGTCCTGGGAAAGATAGTCGTGTCCTTCTTTGACCCAGTCAACCATCTGCTGGCGAGTTGGCACAGGAATTTTGTTGTTACTGCTATTTCCTGCAGGGAAGCTTTCAACAACACTTGAAACGTACTGGGCCCAACATTTTCTCGAAACGACTTTGAAAGGCTTGTCTAGGCATACATCCATTGGCTGGCACTTTGAAGTACACCCGGCTGGTACCTGCAGAATATCAGAATTATTTTCCAATAATTGAGCTTTGACTTCATCAGTCAAATGAGCGGAGAAAGCATCAAATGATAACAAGGAATTTTGAAAACCAAGCTTTTTACACTCAGCGTGCACATGTTTTAATCAGATTTCTTCCACCCAGACCTTCATCAATTCATCATCCATCCTTGCGTTGCTCTGCGTCTTAATAACAAAACCAGGAGGAATTTTTAAATCGAGAATAGTTTTATCAGTCTTCCCTTTAAAAATTACCATTGGTGGAAGCATTTCCTCGTCTCCTGTAGCTGACAGAACGATCGTCAGATGTTTCTTCTCGCTTCCTGAAGAGCGAGCGACGCACTCTTTCTCGCCTTTTTGTGTAATGCACTTGTTTGAACCATGTCAAAGAACGCTGGTGTCTCACCCGCGTTACCAGCCAGGGACAAAGGGTACTTTCCAATACGCGTATAACGCGTAGCATCCTCGTAAAATTAGCTAAGAACGTTTTCCAAATGCTTAGAGAGTTTCTGGCTGATCGAAGTACGAGCACAAAGCGACAATTTGTGTCGAGAAAAAAACGTTTGAGTCCATCCTCTGCTGGCAACGAATGATGGGTTGTCAGGTTGAATCACATGCTTTGCTTTTTCTCGAAAGCTCATTACTGAAACTGGAAAATGGAAATCTCTTAAAACCAAAATCCACTTTAGCAGTTCATCTTCTAATTCAGAAGGATAGAATAGCGGTCTACCAGCTCCTGGAAGATTTTATTTACTGGATAACTTGACATTTTCAGGTAATGGGCGGATATTGCTGACCATTCCTCGGACTGTTGACTCGTTGATTTCGAAAGCTCGTGCAGCTTCAGCAAAGCTTCCACTAACAGAATAATGCAAACGAATTTCTACTTTCTTCTTTTGGTTAAAAAGTTTCCGTGTTTTGGAAGGTGGGTCTGGAACCAGTGTAGTAGGTGACGTGAAGTGAATTTGAAATAATCGCTCATAATGCTTTGAGAAATCCACCATATCATAAACGTCGTGATTCTTTATCATGATTTTTTCAAGCTGTTCTGATGTGTAAAGCTTTATTGGTCTACCTATCGCACGTTTCTTTGGAGGCGATGGAAGTGTTGACGTCCCTAAAGACAAAAAATAGTGAACAAGGTCGTCATAAAAGTTTATACGAAAAGCAACAAAAGTCAAAAAGGTATAAAGAATTATAAGAGTTTCTTTTTCTTACCTCCGACATAAATAACGTCATCTTTTTCACTTTCCACAGGCTTTAGAAAGCTGGAGATTTTCGCTTGTTTGAGTGATACTGTTGAAACTGGTCGCTTCTTTAAAAAGTTTTGCATCTTGTTTGTGTCGCCATTTTCACAGTTGTTTCGTTCAAATAAGGCTCACGTATCGTCCTCATAACACAAATTATGCCATTCATAAAATTTTCGAAAGTCCTAACATTCGAAAATCAAAACGTTTGAAAATCATAAATCACTAAATTTGTATTTAGTAAAAGCTCCTTGAAATATATACATAGATA
>RDPX01000010.1:4519880-4536331 GCA_003991215.1 Morbakka virulenta
ATACATAGATACATAGATACATAGATACATAGATACATAGATACATAGATACATAGATACATAGATACATAGATACATAGATACATAGATACATAGATACATAGATACATAGATACATAGATACATAGATACATAGATACATAGATACATAGATATATAGATATATTGTCTGTGTTTACAAAGATAAAACAAAGGTCCAAGGGTATGGAAGTTCAGAATTAAACCAGTGTCTGTCGGTTTGTTAAACACGTTGATGAAATTTGTTTTCCTTCGTGTATAATGGGCATATCTAAGAACGGAATTTTTCCATCAATCTCCCTTTCAATAGTAAACTTCAAATTGGGATGAATTTGGTTAATCTCCCTTAGTTTCTGCTCTACCATACACCATTTAATTTCTCAAAAGATGTCATCCATATATCGATCATATAACTTAGCGCTATCTTTAATAAGGGGATCAAATTGACTTAACCAGCCATTTGCAAAATGCGGTGCTGGGGGACTTCCCATCGCTAAGCCATCTATTTGCTTGTAATAGCCATCATGAGTAAGCATGATGACCTCACATGAGACAATTTCAGCAAGTTCGATGAAGGTGCTTTTATCCACAGGTGGGATCTCGTATTTTCCACTGTGTAAAAGGTCAGCACAAACTTTTATTGATTCCTTGACAGGAACATTTGTGTAAAGGGACCCTACATCAAAACTTATCAGCTCTTCATCTTCTTCAAGTTTGATTTTGCGAAGCGAATCACTTACTTTCTTTGTTGATGTATTAATCTGGAATTCTGTTACAACTGATAACCATTCTGCTACCTTGACTGCTACCTTATGGTATGCAGAACCAGGCATGGATAGAACTGGTCGATCAGGTGTGTTGGCTTTGTGTACTTTAGCTAGTCCATATAATCTAGCTGATTGACTACCTTGTGGTTTAAGAGCATTGAATAGATTTTCATTTATGCGATTTGTATCTCTCATGTCCTTCAAAACATCCACGACTCGATCTTCTTCTTTCAAAACTGGATGTTTTGCGTTCTTTCTTGGCTTCTCGTATTTCTCAAACTGAGGTAGATTGATGATGGAATCAAGCTTTGAGTGGTAGGCGTCCCTTTTCATGATACATATACTGATACCCTTGTCAAATGGAACTGCCATCAAGTCGTTATCTTTTAAGTACCTTTTTGTCATCACGATGTTTCGTGATGATTTCATTTTCTTACATTTCTTAACATAATTCAAAGTCTTAATGTTAGTGTCCGTTATCATTTCCTCGTCCACATTATGTCTCTTACAATAATTAAGGAGACAATCTAACTCAGGAAAAATATCTTTACTGTCAAACTTATCCAGTACCGCATTTTTTGGACCAAGAGAGAGTGTTTTTATTACATAATCAGGGGGAGTGTTTTTCAATTCATGTGCAATAACAGTGTTCTCAATAGTAAAAAGCGGCTGTTCCTATTCTTTAGATAACATTAACATCTTTTTATTTTGTGTTCTTGTTTGTTCCATTCGATGTCTTTTCCTTTCTACTCGAGTGTATAAAGAATTGACGGTATAAGTCTGTCAGAAACGTTGTTTGTCGGCAGTATACGCTTGCAACTGTTCTAATTTTGATCGCAGATCATGCTTTGCTTTAACGATTTCTTTTACAAGCAGTTTCATTTCAAATTCTCGTACAGATTGATTGTCAAAGCATCCATTATTAGGAATACGGAAGTTCAAAAGACGAGGTATGAGTGCTGAACATTTGCACTTTTCCAAGAATTTCACAAGGAGACTGTTCCTTTCTGGTTTATTAATCACTTTTTGATAGTGTAAAAAAATAATTTTTTTTTTCGTTTCGTCAGTTTTACAGACAATTAGAATCTGTATATGGTTTTCAATTGCTTCAGACAGCCAGTCACAAAAAATAGTAGACTGTCTCAATGTTCCATTTGTTTTCGCTTTTAATTAAATACGATTTGATTTATGGCTTCTCTTTATTTTTTTCTTGGCTCATTCGAGCTGCAGCTGAAAAGCTTTCGAGCGATATAAAAATACTTTTCTTCTGATATTTAAGTTCTGTGCCACGACTCTTCGTTTCATTATGTTCCTTTTATATGCATAATTTGCTAAAGTTTTCCTATGGACTTTTTGCTAGTTCATCTTTTTTATTATTAGCTTTTCATTTTGTGTCCCTGATGCATTCCGTAGATGAGCACATATTCCTTCCAGGGGGTTAATTGTCTTGTTAGTGCACTAGGGGGTGTGATTTGGGATTCCATCTTTCCACCTTCCGTCGTCAAGTAATTCGTCCTAGATCTGTGCACAACCACAAGCTTCAGCCTAACAGTTTTTGTGCGTCTCCTTCCCTATCGTTTACCTCGTAGTTTCAATTATGTCCAATTGTCCAGGATTCATTCATTTCTTTTCTTTTTTCTTCTTTTGTGATGGGATTGTTTCTGTTGCATTTTCGACTAGAAATTCTTTGAAGTTATCCTTTCCTTTCTTAAGAAAGCCAAAATGGGTTTAAGGTTGAAAATCACGCCCTCTTATTTCATCAGCTTTTAGTGCCAGATTTCAATCCAGTATCTTTTAAACTACTAAGGTTATCAGATTTCCTTGTTTTTCTCTGAGGTTACAGATTATTAGATTATTAGTTACAGATCATTACCTGGGCAACTTCTTGATTACTACAGTGCATGTTGATAGTTCTATTGATCAGACTCACCTCATTTTCCTTCAACGCAACAGCAACTCTAATATCAACACAATACTAGGTCACCTAACCAGAGCAGTTGGATCCGGTGTTTATATTAGGGTAGGGTTGGGCACTTTCTGGGATCAGGGGCCCTTTTTATGTCTGATGAGCCGACACCTACAGCAATCACCCAATCTATCTTTGGAAATAGATTTTATTCTTCCCATGTCATAAATGTTGTATTCTGATATAGGTGAAAGCTCCATTGACATCTAAATTTAGAGCTTTTACATCATATATCTTCAAATATGCCACTTTGGTTCCAGTTTGCTGGAATAAATCCTTTTGCAGCAACCCCCAACCAGTCTTTTGTTTTCTCCTCTCCTCAACATGCTGCCATTTCATATTTGTGATACTTACACACGTTTCATCGTCAATTTTGACGTGGCTTGCCAAATGCTTGAAACTTGGGTTGCAGTTTCTTACTGACTTGAACCTTTGACCTTCTAGTTTCATAGAATTCGTTACTGCAACATGTTTACAAGATTCTGTGCATTATTATTTTAGTTAGATATATACTTCTTTAAGTGTCTTAGGTATTTAAACTTGGAGGAATAGGATTACGTCAACGGTGTTTACTGGTAGATTTATCTGTTACAGTTAACCATTTCAACGCAGCCGGAGAGCTCAATTTCATTTGAAAACAGGAGATTTTTAGGTTCAAGGAGTAACTAAGAAAGACTGAATTACTTGATGGTTGAAATTAGTAGGTAAGTGAATATTACATGTATATGATTATTATTATAATAAGAGGATTTGCAGTACTCTTTGAAATACCAAATTTTGAAAGATCACCCACCGGTTGAAGATGGAAACTTAAAAATTCTTCGCTGCAATAGCTAGCATTATTTATCAGACCAAACCCAGGAAAAGTTATCCAAAGGTTATAATTTTTATCATCAATGTTAAATACGATTTAATTAAAAGCATTTCAAAAATGACCCTGAAGGTATACTGATTGTGGGTCAGACCAGACTGTGAACTAAAATGGCTTACCTGACTTTAGTCACTTGACCAGGTTAAGCCATGAACATATAATTGGCCTTCTGTTAATATTTCAAAGAAATCTTTAGTTCTTTTGAGTCATACTAAGAGTGAAAAGTACCAGAAAAGATGACTCTGGTTATCTATTTTTATAGAATTTTCTACGGTGTTAATACTGACCAGAATGATCATTGATGCCTGTTGATGTGGTAAACCGGTCTGGTGAGTAGCTTTTGAATGATACACCTAAGTCCAATGTGAAAGCAGCCAGAAATCATGGTACACCCAAAGATATTAAAAGGATGCCAACTACTGTGAGTTCTGGCAGGTGCGAACTGTGATGCTCTCAATCAAGAATCGGTTGTTCTTACATAGTCGCTAGCTATGTAACTTGTCCCTCGTTTTGGTAACACCTAAGCCAAAAGTCACACAACCATTTTCAGGGATGATATTGAATCAAACTCACGAACCACCAAATAAGATCAAGCCTGTTGGCTACCAACTTTAAGCTTGTGTTTGTTTGTTTTGTTTTTTTTATTCTTAGGAACTAACTGTACAGGGCATAAAGTTACAAAGTGGGTAAAACTGAGAAGAAAAGACAAAAAAACCTTAAAACATCAATATCATTGTCAATAAGCTTTCAGATCCACAACAGAATATTACAAAAATTAATGCATGGCAATTGTGCAAAGTTTTGGGGTAAATCATCATCATTCATACCCAAACTTCAGGTTGTGGGCTAACTTGGCTTAGTTCTTTCCAATTTGTTTTATTTTGTGTAGCATCGTTCATCTTATTAGTTTGAGGGTATACGATTTTTTAACATTGTTTCTCCATGCATTGGTGGTCTACTACAACTTCAACTATGTCAACTTATTTTCGTCAGACTTGATTTAGAAAGTGGTTTTGCCAGTATTTTACATAGTTTACCATTTTTAGAACTTTATTAGTGATTATTTATGTTATGTAAATGATTTTTTAGCACCCAGTAGTTCTTCTTATGACCAAGCTGTTTATAGCTTACCTTCAACCTTGTCTGGTTTTAAAGGGTGTCACATTTGCCCCTCATGAATAAAAAACAGTTTACTCCACCAAGATCATACAAGATGAAAGGTAGAATATTTAAGTTGCAGAGTTTGTGTTTGTATAAAGTTGTTCCCATTGTGAGGTTAAAAGTTCTTATCTGTCCCAAAAGCTGGCAATCCTAAGACTGTTATGTGACAAAAGCAGGAGTACCACAATTTCTGCTTTACAGGTTTTGGCTTGGACAAGCATACATTCTGAGACTTGTTTCCAAAAGTTTGCTATAATGCATACCTTGCCTTATATCTTTAGAGTAAAAAAGTTAAGATGTACAATTACTGTTTGAGTTAGTTACAAAAAGTTTCACTTATATGTTTTTAGAGTATTGAAGTATTTTATATACCTTAGGAGCTTTCTTCCTAATCTTGGTTGTTTGCTTGTTGTGGGCTTGTCACTGGTAAAAGTAAGATATGAGACATTGGCTTATAAATAGAAATACCAACACTACAATTTTGGGAGAGTTTTTAATTATCAAGCTTACATTACAGTGTACTTTGAAATAGGAATTGAATAAGTGGCCTTTCTTTACACCCATGATTTTACTGAGATTCCTGAGTTACCTATATCCTTTTATTGTAGCCACCTTCTATATCCCAACTGTAAGAAAGCTGTGACTTTTGTCAATTGTTGCACTTGTATGCAATTTTTTCAACAAGTGTTATATACAATGAATGGATGCTTTAGAAAAAATGATAAAGGCAAAATTTACTTGGTTTTCAAATTTAACCTGGTTTTCCTTAGTTGGCCACAAGGCAGATGCCCATATACTAGAACTTATATGGGTTAATATACAACATAAGTTTAGGGTGTGGAGGAAAAAAGACCAAATTGATATGTGTAGCAATGATACTGATTAACACTGTGTAGACATAATTTGTGATTTGTGTCTTAGTTATTGGCACAGGCAGATTGTAACCAAGAAATTCAGCATTTGATCTGCTGCACAAGGAACAGATTTTGGAACCATAAACCTAACTTACAAGAAAAGATTGACTAGCATCAAGAAAGTCACCATTTAACCCTGTGATCTGGAAAGGATGTTACAGGCAAAAACCACCACAGAACAGACTTGAAAAGGCTACAAGCCACAAAAGCATTGGTTGTTTAGCCAATATTGAGTATGTAACTGAAATAGTATAAAAATTGCAAAAGTTGATCATATAATTTTGGAATTTTTAGGATGCTGAAAAAGACTATAAAATATACAGAAAAATTAATTCTGAAGCCTTTTTAGTGATAAGAAGAAGCCCTTAGATTTTTGAAACACAATAGTTGTATCACCATAATTTAATTATTACAAATGTTTGGCAAATCCACTTGGCCAATTGCTTTCTTGTAGTTTTAACTTTTATATCATAGATGTATTCTATCAAGGAATGAAAATGAGTTTTGGTCTCAACACCCAGGTTGAATTATTTTTGATTTCCTCATTGTGGTACATGTGTACCACCCAAATACAATGCTTGAGTCTAATCCTTGAATCACCATTATAGGGAAAGCTTGCTGGAATAACAAAGTGGCATCATAGTAAGCTCCCAGGACTTATCCCCCCTCCTTACCACAGCATTCTAGAATACTATGTGCCCATTTGAGCCTGCATTGCACACAGAAGCAAGTTTTTCCTTGAGCTGATCATTACATCAGCCATCACATTTTTTGCTGGCTTAGGTTTTGTAATTGATTTTTATGTAATTTTGCCTGCTGAATTCAAATATGCCATTCATTTGTTTGTAGCATCAAGTTTTCATGCTACAGCATACCCCTCTTTTGTAATACAGTATATAGCATATGTATATGTAAACCTGGAGAATATTCTTTCATAAACATTTAGCATAGCTACATTAAACACCCTATATACATTGGATATCACATACATGTTTATATATCTGCTACATATGTACACAGTCTATTTCCAATGTAACTAATGAAAAAACACATAACGTAAACTACCCACCTTTATATTCATGGTAGAAATTTTTGTTTGCATGATTGTCTGTAGTGTTGACATTCAGCACAGTCTTATTGAATGGTCCAGCAGTAGTCAGCCATCATGTTTATTTTCCATCACCTTGATATCTCTTCTTCATAATTTGTATATCTTGATGGAAGCATTCTCCATGTTCATCACTGACATTGCCAAGATTAACAGGAAATTTGTCAAGATGACTCATAAGGAAATGGACCTTTATGCTAAGGTTGCAGCCTAAATGATGGAAACTGTCAAGCATTGTCTGAACCAAATCCTTGTAGTTTTTAGTCTATTCATTTCCAAGAAACCCTTTCACAAGGGCCTCAAGTGAAACCAGTGCCCTCTTTTCTACATCACTCATCAAGTTCAAGAAGCCTTTGGCTTGCATTAACTTTCAGATCTGTGGTCCATCAAAATTGCCAGCCTTTATTTTCTCATAACTTAAGCCAGGAAATGTTCTACATATGAACTTCAAACAGCTGCCCTCTGCAGTAAGATATTTCACAAATTGTTTTATTGTCCTAATTTGATATGAAGGGGTGGAAAAATGATTTTCTCTCATGGAACAAATGGTTGGTATATTACATTTTTCATGCCAACAGTCAAACTTTCTCTAACTGGCAAGACCTTCTGTTCCCAATGTTTGCCCTTGGTTTGGCTGCCCCATAAGCACAAAAAACATGGATATTTTGTATTGCTGCCTTGTTGCCCAAGTAAAAAATTGACCATTTTTTTATATCCACACATATGAACTATTTATGTTCATTGTATTTTAATAAATATAAAATTGTATTTATTTAAACATGTAACTGGTCTCAGATCATACCCTTTCAATGGACTTTGTTGTGGCAATGAGGAATTTTTTGGCCAGATGCCCTTTCTGATGTTAACCAATGGATTTTTTCTTTTGTAAAGTTCAAAAGTCTTTTGCCAGCTCAGGGGTTCAAACCTTGAACCCCTTGGTTACAGTACAACCCCACTAACCATTAAGCCACAGCTCTTATCAACAATAATAAACAGTTTAATTCCTTCTACGATTCTTTCAAGGCAATTTAACATCTAAGGCTGTCAAGCAGAATTCCAACTCTCCAACAAGTTGGCTGAAGCAAACCTTTTTAGAGGTGGAAGGTCTGTTGTGTCTAACACTGTTGAGGCTATATAGTCCATCTCGAGCACTCCAGTAGATGTACTGTTCTCCAGAGTCTCCTGATAATTTGAATATGATCTTTACCCTGCTGCCATGAAATAGCAAAGGACAGGACCTTACTTTTTTTTTCTTGGACTCTGCCCTGACTAGTCTTGTATAACCTAGTTGGTGTCTGTATGTGGAGGTGTTTTTACATTGGCCTTGCAACTTCTTTACAGATTGTTGTTGATATAAATTAAGCCCATCATTGGGCCTATTGCTCTTTAGATTGTACATTCAAACATCCAAAGAGGGAGAAAATAGTTAGATTAATTTTCAAAACCTACCCATAAATGCCCTTCTTATGGATAAAGAACCATGGTGATGATGACTATTTTTGGTTATTATCATCATGCCCTCTATTTCCTTTTCAATGCATTTCCTGACCATGTTTTTCTGACTATCCTTACCCTTCCTATTTGGCATGTCACTTTATATACAACTTTTAATGTTGACATTTAACATTTATTTACAGGATTTGAAACCATGAATGCCACTCCAGACAAAATTACACAGGAACTTACACAGCCTTCCATATTTTCCAGAGCAAAGAAAAGTTTATGTCAGGTAAGGGCCCAAAAATGCTATCACAATATAAATGGAACAAAAATGTTAGAATATTGATTGCTGTGACCAAATTAACATATATTCTTTAAACCAGTTACATCATGACTCTTGTGGTTACACTCCCCTTCCTAAAGCTAAATGCATAGGTGATAGGTAGGTGTGTATTCACAGGCCCCCAGGAAAAACATCTCAAAATGTGCCATTGAATATATATGAATCATACCCACCCCCACAGCCTTTTGACAAAAGAATGATAAACTTGTTGGTTATACTAAAATGATGTGGAGCCAGAGGTTGTGTGTGGAGAAATAACTTATGACTTGTGGTTATTGCTCTGGAGCTCAGCAGATGTTATCATATTGTAAGCAAATTTTATATGTTGAGGTTATAATGTAGTTCTGCTATCTAAGAATTAAATGAAAAGAGGAGTTTTTGAATGTGAAATAATTGTAGAGGTTGAGGGTGAAGCCCCAAATTGTCTGGATTTAAAGAAACATTTTTATCTGAACATATGAAACATTATACAGTGATACACAGCTATTGCTCATACTGGGTCCCTAATTTATGAATTTCTTACGTACACAGTCCAGGTGCTGCAGACAATCTGTCTGGAACATTTTGATTAACAATTTTGTGGGTATGGTCCCCATAATTATGAATACTGATTGAATAACATAAACAAGGGAAACAGATACAACATTTACCTCTTTATTTTTACAGAAAGAAACATATTAGAAAAAGTAACTTGTTACACAGAGATATATGTATGCAGAAAGTCAAAATGTTTTAAATTAATTATGCAATCCCTCACATCTGCACACCCAACATGTATACTGTTACCTGTAAAATATGTTCATAATGAACTGAGCCAAATTTTATCATTAATTGCAAAATCAATTCAATTGAATTTTGTGCAAAACTTACCAGCTGTTGCCAAAACAAATTTTAGCTGTTATAATTAAGCATAATTAAAAGAAGATATTTGATACTGAGATTTTGTGTGGTATAATTTGGATTATGTATGAAGGAATTGGAAAATATTTGTCAGTAACAGAAAAGTAGTTCTGTCTTTGTTTTAACCATTGCATTAACTTATCTTACATCATGTTCTATAACATTTTTAGTTTAGAGCTGTATTGGCCACAACTTATCCAGATTGTGCCAGAATGAGTCATGCATTATTGTAGCTTGTGATTTACACAAAAAGAAGAGGTATTTTAAGTGAGGGGTTTTAATTGGGTTCTCATTTTTTATCCCAATTGAAAAAGAAGAGTAAATTCTGCTTTTGACTTAATTTTGTCACAATGAATATTATGTTTATATGCTGTTTTTTAAGTACTTACACCAAAAATGGTGACCAACATATTGGTGTTGTAATATTTGATACTGTACATGTACTTGTTCTTTCCCTAAGCTTTGAAGGCTAACTACCATCGTCAGACCAGGACCTGCTTCTAATCCCCCGCCATTCTTAATTGCCTCTGTTCCAATTTGGATTTTGGGATGTAGATATTGCTTATCAGAAATGCAAGGCTAGACTAATTTCTGAAACACATAAAGGATGGCTTCTCTTCACAAGAAATATATGTACAATTGAAATAATCTGCTTTCATTCCAGCAGATTTTGAAAGATTGATTTTCAGTAAAAGGAAAACATATATAGAAAGAGGAAATAGGTTGGCATATTTTTGTCCAATGACAGTGAGAATTGTAGNTTCTTGCCCTAAGCTTTGAAGGCTAACTACCATCGTCAGACCAGGACCTGCTTCTAATCCCCCGCCATTCTTAATTGCCTCTGTTCCAATTTGGATTTTGGGATGTAGATATTGCTTATCAGAAATGCAAGGCTAGACTAATTTCTGAAACACATAAAGGATGGCTTCTCTTCACAAGAAATATATGTACAATTGAAATAATCTGCTTTCATTCCAGCAGATTTTGAAAGATTGATTTTCAGTAAAAGGAAAACATATATAGAAAGAGGAAATAGGTTGGCATATTTTTGTCCAATGACAGTGAGAATTGTAGTCGTAATGGCAATAAAGTGACAGTTTCATTGAAAATCTCGATAAGCAATAAATGCAAGACCATGCGGAAGGATGCTAACAATCCTAGATTGATCAAAAGAAGATGCATTAGCCTAATTGCACAGATAAAAAGTTTTACCATCTGCAACGGTGACAATGCTACTTTCTGCAGTGTCTGGAAAGCCATTTATTTACAGAAGAAAAAAATATAAGTCTCAGGGTTTATGTCTGAACTTGCCATTGTTCAGAAAAGATGTATGGTGTTTACAATTTTGGCACAACTGCCATAACATCTCAGTTTGGGAAGGAAGGCAGAATGCTAAACCTTAGCCAATCCCTGAGAGGTATCAAGGGCAATGAGCCTTGCCTTGCTTTGCTTAGCAAGGCAAGAGCATGCTAGAATCACTTGATGGTGACAGTGAGTAGGTTTTTTATGGATCCAAATTTCCAGAGTGTTGTAGCGTAACTCTGTACACAGAGTTACGCTACAACACAGAGACAGTATTGCATATTGGAAATGAAATGGTGGGACTCAAGTGCAAGACAATTTGATTATTTATCAGTCTTTCAGAACACCTCATAAGGCAATAGTTCCAATGATTAGATATGTTTTCAGGGTTTGTAAAGACATGAACAACTGATGGACACTTTCAACAAGAAGGAAAGAAGGATTTAGAAAGCATTTGTTTCTGAGTTTTATGGTTATCAGAGCAAGAGTGGGTAGATGTAGACAAGAACTGACTTTTGCAACACCATACATATTTATGGAAAGGTTGTGAATATAGTTAGACCAACAACATGCAAAGTTTAGCATCATTAAAAGAACAGTTGTCAGCAAAGGATTGAGCTAAAAGTTCTGCTTGTTTTTATATGATAATTACTTTTTGGAAGTTTAATTCTTGTTTTAGTCACACTTTTGTCTATTTATACTTCATATCCATTGTTTTTCCTTTTGCCATCTTAAACAGAAATATCAAAAGGTCCTAGATGACTCAGTACCATACTATGCTGGCAGATGGGGATTCAGTGCAGCTTTAGCATTAGTTTATTTTATTAGGGTATATATCTTACAGGTAATTGGATTATATATATTATGTTGTTACAGGCATATGTTAGGAGGATAGTTTTGATCTTTAATAATATAACTATGTTGCCTTTGACCATGTGAAGGCTAATGTAAAGTGATCTAAGAGCTAAATTTGTCCTCTTGAGTCATTGAAATCATTTATCTCACTGTTGGGGTTTTCAGCCCCACTCAGCTTCGCAGATTGGTAATTTTGAAGATCATGTATTATCTTTATATTAAGTATATTATCTTTTTGGATGGAAATCCATGCCATTTTTTTTTTCACTTTGAAGAAGCCTTTTGTACAATTTGTAAGTGACAGAACTAAAGGAATATGTGGAGGGAAACAGCAAAATGTATTGCCCACATTGTTTGTTAGAATTGTGACAATAACCAGTTTGTGATTAGCTATTGAGTTTGTACACAATTTTAGAATTAGGAAAGGAATAAACTGACAATTTTTAATTCTATGGGTGGGAGTAATCCAGTGTTTGTAGTTTTTTGGATTGATGGATGCTGGTCCAGAGAAATAAAGATGATCCCTGTAACTTCATTTGCTGAAGTGAATTTCTTTCAGCATCAGGCAATTAAACTGCTGGAAAGTTATGGTTAAATACAAAAGTTTAGAGAGACATTTGCAGTTATGACTGTTGCTGGAATTGTAAGAGTTGTTGAAATAATTTTGACCAATGGTTTTCTTTTTATCGAAAAAATTATCTGTTGTATTGACATTGGTAAACCACATGTCACTATGAGGTGTGTTTGACTGACCAAAAGAAGTACATTTTCTTACCTCTATAAGTTTAATAGTAGATTTCATTGAAATCAGATGTTTTTTAGTAAAGCATTTGATAAAGTGGACCACAAAGTTCTTCTTTCCAAGTTACACAGCCTAATATCTTGGATTGAATCTTATCTATATGACCGGTCACAAGTAGTAAATGTTAATGGTGTTAGCTCTAATCCTGCAAAAGTGTTATCAGGTGTACCACAAGGATCTGTTCTTTATCCACTGTTATTTTTGATTATGATTGGTGACATTGATGAAAATATTAAGTATTCACTACTCAGTAGTTTTGCAGATGATACACGTGTGCTTAAAGAGATAAATAACTTGTTGGACATACTGAAACTTCAAATTCTGATTTAAATACCATATACAAGTGGACTGAAAGTAACTATGAAACTCAACAGCTGTAAATTTGAGCACCTTGCTTATGGTAAGGACAGTATTAATCAAACATACTATGTTTATTTAAGCAATGAATCAAAACTTATAGAAAGAAAGCCAACAGTGAAAGACCTTGGTGTAATGATGTCATATGACTGTAAATTCTATGAACATATTGCTAAAACTATAAATAAAGCCAAAAACATAACTGGGTGGATCTTAAGAACATTTGACTCAAGAGATAAAACAGTAATGCTCACACTATGGAAATCACTTGTAATCCCCCACCTAGACTATTGCTCGCAACTATGGTCACCTACACAGAAAGGACTCATTCAAAACATAGAAATGGTCCAACGTAACTTTGTCAAGAAAATATATGGAGCCCATTACTATTCATATTGGGAACAATTATGAAAATATAAACTCTATTCGCTAGAACAAAGAAGAGAACGGTATGCAGCTATGTATATGTGGAAGATAATAGAAGGTATTGTGCCAAATTTTACCCACACCAAGAATAAAGCTGAGACTGGTGGTATCCAATGGTATACACATGAAAGAATTGGTAGGAGACGTATTATACCTATTGTGAAACAGGGACGTTACCAAAGTATAAGATGCTCCAGTCTAGCTGTACAGGGGCCAAAATTATTTAACAGTCTACCTAGAAGAATAAGAAATCTGACTTGTTGTACTACTGATGAATTCAAATCAAAGTTAGATGAGTCCCGGAATAAGGTTCCTGATGAAGCTCAGATACCTAATTATGTTCAATATAGGAGAGCATCATCTAACATTGGACTCTCCGAGTTGGATGTGTGAGAAGACATCACAGAATGTACATCAAAACTAATCAAAACTAAACTTAATTTTTAGTTTAGTATATACTGTATAAAATATTTTTGATTCATTATAATTTTATGTAACATATATCAAAATGTATTTGAAACATATTTCATTTGTTTTTATGTTGCCAGAAACAACACTCCTTATTACACCTGTGTAACAACCAACCCCAACAGTTTTAAGATGCTGATCTGTGTTTTTCACTGCTTTTACCATAGCACATGACATTGTTTTACTTATTTGTTCTTAATGCATTCTTTTTGTTGCTTTTTCGTCACTGGTCACTAGGGTTGGTACATTGTGACATATGCATTGGGTATTTATCTTTTGAATTTATTCATTGGATTTCTATCACCCAGAGTGGATCCTGCAATGATCGATGAGAATGGTAAGTTTTAAAACTTTTTAATATAAGTTATAATAGCTGAGAAAGATTGTGTAAAATCAGATCTTACAACAGATCTTACAACAGATCTTCTGATATCAGTGTCATAATGTACTATTATTTTAAGTGGAAACACTTTTACCCCATTAATTAAAGACCTCTGGTTTTGTATTCTAAATGCATGGTATATATCCTAATAATACTGTTTGTTTTTAGCTATAATGAGGTCTTACATTCAATTTGCCTGAAGAAAAGGATTTAGGAATTGAAAATTAACCTGGGTACTATTTTGAATGCACAAGAAATCCCATATTTTCATGTATTAGAGGGAGGGCACTTCTGATAGGTAGCCTCCTCCCATTAGTCCTCTCGCTATTTTAGAGGAGCAGCCATTATTTATGGTTTTAGGTGCCACCTTTGCTACCAAGTTAAAATGAACACCATACTTGAATGATTTGGCTGGGTCAGTTCCCAGAAATATTGAAGTCTTTTTGCATTCCATAAGGTTTTTTTCACAAAGGGTGTGTTATTTTCGTAACTCTATTATTAGACTTTGAATTAATTATCATTGAAACCTTTATGCCTGTGAACCTGACTATTACCCAAGCCTTTTGTATATTAAAGTCTTGTGTGCATTCTGGCCAGAACTGTTCTCTTTTCATGTGGTTTCTCAACACAGTAATCCTCCTTCCTTACATCTTGATTGGGACTGTTTTGTTGAATAGTCTGCCCTTTGTTGAGCTTATCTCACTTTCTTTTTTCCTTTTTTTATGATGGATCCACTAGGTATTTTGGGTCATTATTTGACTTTTCTTTGGACACATCAAAGACACATAGGGACTTCTCTCCCAACAGCTTTTTTCTAGAACTGCTAACTTATAAAACTACGTTTCCCAACTGTTTCCTCTCTTGAAAATTCTGAAATTTATGGACTCAGAGGAAGCCATAGATCTAAGAGCTTTATCTTGTCTTGAGTCATAACCTTTTTCTGGGCTACGTTTCGTGAGATACTTCTCCCATCATCAGGCTACTGAAAATACTAGGCATGGCTGTTTTTATACCCTGGTATTGTGGACCTACGTGTAGACAGGGATGAAGTTGTTTCTAAGAATGGCGCCATACCAATGTTGTGTTTCTTTTGTTTGTTGTACTTCTTTAGTGCTGGAAGTCATATTTCTGGAAGGGTGTAGGATATATTGTTGATGTGATTTCTGTGCTGTAGGGAATGGACTGTTTCTTTTATTTTTCTTGTTGTTGTGTTGATTTCATTGTCTAAATTCCTTTTATTTTCCCAGTCAAAGTTGTGATGTTGTGTCCAACAGTGTTCAGCTATTTCATGATTCTTGATGTCACCTTTTTGAACCGCTCTCTTGTGTTCTTTTCCCCTTTGACCCAAGGAATGCTTGGATTTGAACCTTCTGAAGGTGTCTTTCTTCTTTTCTAAGGTCATGTTGGTTGGAAATAATTCTTCTTGCTCTTCCAAGCAGAGCAGTGATGTCATTGTTACGAGCTGAGACGGAGTGGTATGATGCATTATTAAGGTGCTGGTCAGTATGAGTTGGTTTCCTGTAGATGGCAACGGAAATCCTGCAGTCTATTTGCCTCTTTACTAGAACATCCAGGAAGGGTATTTCTCTTTCTTCTTTTATCTCCATGGTGAATATGATGTTTGGATGTAGACTGTTGATGTGTTCAAAGAAACCTTGGGGGTGATCCTTTTTGATGATCGCAAAGACATCGTCGACGTACTTTTCCCAGACAGATGTTCTTTGGTCTGCTGTTGATAGTGCTGTAGCTTCAAATGACTGCATGAATATTTCAGCAAGAGGATGCAGGAGCTCCCATGGGCACACCGTTAGTTTGAGTGTAGATGTCATTGTTGAAGAGGAAGCATGTGTTGGTGACGATTACTCATAATAGGTCCAGGATATCTGAAGGTTTCAGTGTGGTACTTGATAGCAGTGTATCATCATGTTCAAGAAGATCCTCTACAATTCTTAAGGTGTCATCAATGGGAATACTTGTGTATAATGATGTGACATTAAAGGAGACCATGATTTCATCTGCCTGGATTCTTTGTTGTGCTTAACTAAGATGTAAGGTCCATTGTTGAGATGTTTCTGGCACTGTTGGATGTAGTCAGCTTTGCTTTTCTGTAGCCTGACGATGGGAGAAGTATCTCTCGAAATGTAGCTCGGAAAAGGCCTACGACGCAAGACATGATAAAGTTCTTACATCTGTGTTTCCTTTTTTCTTCATCATGGTTAATCTAAACTTTCTGTACTGTGTAACTCATTGTTTCCATTTCATTCTTCAACTTTCTTTTCTCAGACAAAGTAAGAGAGAGAGAGAGAGAGAGAGAGAGAGAGAGAGAGAGAGAGAGAGAGAGAGAGAGAGAGAGAGAGAGAGAGAGAGAGAT
>RDPX01000010.1:4569957-4598762 GCA_003991215.1 Morbakka virulenta
AAATAGGTGTTCAATACAGCCATCTCAGCCCTGATTGCGAAATCAGCTATACCCTGTCCTTCATCATTTCTCATTCCAAATCCATATCTTCCCATTACATCTTCATCACCTCTGTTTCCTACACCCACATGCCCATTGAAGTCCACTCCAATGAAGCACCTCTCCCCTGCTGGTATTGCCACCATGACCGCATCAAGGTCCCTTCAAAACATCTCCTTCTCTTCTTGTGAACACCCAGCCTGGAGTCCATAGGCACTTATGATGTTCAACATCTGTACCTCCACTCCCACTTTCATACCAATCATCCTGTCCGACGTTCTATTTACCTCCAACACACCCTCCACATAGATGCCTCTTAGGATGATTCCGACACCATTTCTTTTATTTTCTTCTCCATGGTAGTAAATCTTATATCCACTTCCCAAAAGCCTTGGTTTGCTTCCCTTCCATTTTGTTTCCTGTACACATAGCACATCTATTTTCCTTCGTTCCATCATGTCCACAATCTCGTGTCCTTTCCCAGTCATCGAGCCTGTACCAAATGTACCAATCCTTATGGTTTTATGCCTTCTTTTCTCTTTCTCGCGTCTTACCCTTTTCTTTTTCCCTCCTCTCTTCCTCCTTTGATTCCTAGCAAAAGCATAGTTTCCAGTACTGCCCTGCGAGTCAGCAGCACTGGCGGTAGTTGGTAACCCGGGGCCCGACCGATCCGGTATGTTTGAGATATGATTGGTCCGCATAATTGAATTGGCTAAAATTTTGATGGCCGGATGCCCTTCCTGACGCCAACCACAGTTTTTGGCGATGGGCCTAGCGTTTGATTTGAAAATCTATCACAAGGCAGTGAGTGGTTGTCCCTGACCGGTGTAACTTAGAGCATCAGGTTCCTACGCCCAGGAGACGCACCGCCCCCACTCTGGCAGGGCGGGCCAACAAGAAGAACCCAGAGAGGGGTGGCTGGCCGGGTAGTACGACTTGCCAAAGGCCGTCTCGGGGACTATGCAAGGCCGGGTTGTCCCTTTCCCTGAGGTTCAAAGCTGAGCCGGCATACCCGAAAATTTGTTGTTGCAATTAAGACACTTAAAGCTGGGATAACGTAAAACGTTGTATATAAGCTTCCCCTGTATAAGCTTACCAAATAATCTGTTTGAACTCTATAAGCCTATGGGCTTAAACATGGGGTTTTACAATACTTAACTGTATCTGGGTTGGCTAATCTCGTCAATTATCACATAATATTCCAAATGCAAGAAGTACTAATTTTTAATAGCAAAAAGTAAATTCCAGTTTTATTTTTAGTCTGTCCATAGGAAATCCAACCATAACCCATGGTACGTTAATACTATAAAGGCGTACGAGTTTGTAAAATCTTAAGTAAGAAATTGTACGAAAACTCTTTGAAAGTCTTAAATGTAGCTTGATTAATATGATTGGTAGCTAGAGGCCTGTTTTCAAGCATCTACAGTTGAAAACACCAGATATGTTAGCTGATTGACCATGATGATGTCAAGACGTCACATTGTTTCGGGTCAATAACTAGCGATTGTAACTCGCCCTTAGAAAGCTCATATTTCACACCCATATCTTAATGGTGGATCAGTACAGGGAAATTGTTGTCCCCATTTCAGAAAAACTTTACCTAAAAACCTAGAATAGTCACAGTTTTTATCAGTCAAAAATATCTTCACTCAAAATATCTGTAGTCTCAATGACGGTTGAATCAATTGCATCATTGCCGGTAAGATTTCACTCCTTTCCACTCGTTTCCACCAGGCTCAGAAGCTGAAGGGCTGCAAACAGATAGATTTTTTGGTAAATATAATGTAAGAAAGATTGAAGCCAAATAGGGATTAATTACTCATAACAACTAAACCAATGAGCCGATAAATAGAAAGCCAAAAATCAGTTTCTCTTGGATCAACATCGTCATAGCGTTTTGAGCTAGGTCTCGAGCTATCGCCTTGCATTTTCATTTGCCTCCTTAAGGGCTTCATCGGAGACTCTTGGACTAAGTTGGGAGTGATGTTGAATGTGGTAGAACGATTGAATCGGATCACCACAGGGACATCCTGCTGACTGTCTCAGACCCCACCGGAGCATGTTGTCACCAGCCCATCCAACTTCATTTATGGCTCAGTTTAGAGTGACCCAGTCCCTACGAGTTAAGTCTGTGCTGATCGGGAGAGACTCACTGATGTTGGAGAGCGCCTCGTTGTTGCTGGCGCCCTTGTCTCTCCATGACGCAAGACAGCAGTTGCTTGGCTGCATTCTTCCAAGACCAGTGACAGTGATGAAGCTGGGATGAAAAGTGAGACGAGCTGGGGCAGGAACGTGTCTATGCAAGAGGTGGCGTACGTCCGTCAGTTGCTTGTCTCTCTTCTCCTGGCTAACAGACAGACAAACTACCATTTTGGTATAGTTGTTCATAAACTGGTGTACTTCACTTCTGTCTAGACCACAGCCACACTCTTGAAAGAGTGCTTAGGTTCTTGAGTGAAGCCATCTATCAAAAAGGATCTAGGGCATTAACTTTCGGGAGACATGCGGTCACGTTCGGTCTATCCGGAAAACTATCAAAATTACAAAACCCAGGTCAAATTACTTCTTAGGTAGTGAGTAAGTTTCTGAAAACCCAATGACTGTACATTTAGTTCCGATCTTGCTTGAATAATCCGGATCTGAGTGATAGTGTTTAGGCCCTTACAAGGGGGTAATTATCTACTTCTCCTCAGGGAAAGGACACTGCTAAAGGTGTAGGGGAGAACAAATCCTATATCTGTGTCTATATTTGTATCTATATCTATATCTATATCTTTATCTTTATCTATATCTATACAACTATAAAGATTTGTTATTGTACAGTTTAAATATCGTACAGAAAATAATATGTAATGGTTAAAACTTTGATCTGAAAAAGCACGTGAAGATTTTTTTTGTCATTTTGATTCGTGAAAACTGACCTGGTATCTCACAAGAAAGCTGAATGGCTTATATGCATTCCGTTTTCCTTTTAAAATAAAATTTGAAGTTAGGATAATGACTAGGGGTGGTATGGACCACCATGATACCGAGGAATTTTTCTCGTGGCCCTTGAAAATAATGTAAGAAGGGACCCCAAAAAGTGAATTGGAAGGAAGTTACAAGTTGTGTGATTTTTTTGTAGTCAACATCAAAAGGCCCAAGAACTCTCGGTTAATAGGAATCGTGTGATGACAGTTTTTAATATCTCTTATTTTACAAAAAGTGGCTTTGATATCGCGTATTAATTGATGTATGATAACTTCTAATTTCAAATATCGATAACTAGGTTTCAGTTTACTTTCTGTGGCCTCTCACGCAGAAAAAAAAATTGAATTGTTGGATGGGTATTGCAGTAAGTACAGGACGAAAATAAGTTAATCCTTAATTATTGAACAAAAGAAATGTAGGGGACCAGATCTGAACATATTCTGAATCCCATAAAAGGGACATCACCCACAATGAAATTATTGAGTTAACCCTAGGATTCCACTGTGCATTATATTATCATTGTTAACTTTGGTTGCTGGTTCAATGTCTCGTTCATAAGCTTTAGATGTTCATCTAGAATTAGAATAAACGAGACACAGCATGACTGATAAAACATGGGCAGGTTTAATTCATTTTTATTAGTAAGACTACAACGTCTTAGTTATTTTAAAAAATTCTCTTTTACTAATTAGCAATCACTGATGCAGTCAAGTTATGACCTTTCTTTAAACCATTCCTTTCATATATTCATGTTGTTAAGAAAAGGGCAATGCTTACCAGAGATCTGCGTCATCCAGAAAAACCATCCACCTCTCCCCCCTTTCACCAAGGCCCGAGAAACCTATCCCTTTGGCACATATTGCACAAGCAGAATGGTTCAGTCCTTGGTGTAGCAAGCTGTAACATGGAATTCTTGCTGATAATTCTGACAGATGCTTAATTTGTTTCTTGATTTTTTTTCAATCAAAATAACCTCAAATCAAATTTCTAAAGAATCTCAGAGATGGTTGTACGTAAAGTTCTTTTTAAAAAACTCCAGCGAATCTAGAGCTGGTCTTGTGCAAGCGAGATTATTCTGTAACAAATTATGGGTATAAGGATCAAATATTTTTACCTCTTGAATAAAGAGACATTCTCCATTTGCTTTTGAAATATCTACTGTCCTACATATTTTCGGTGCTACAAAATATGAAGAAAAATGCATATAGCAAAACGACGAATGGTGGAGTAAAGCAGGATGATATAGTTCCTTTTGCCTCAACTGACGAAGAATTTCTACAGAGAGATGGGTTCTGTGAAGAAGAAACAGGGAAATTTCTAGGTTCAGTGTACAATTTGACCAAATATTTCTTGAAGCATCACATTGACTTGGCTGGACAGATTCTATCGACCTGTTTAAAAAGCCAGCTATTAGCCAAGGTGAAGACTTCTTCAGCTTGTACCTTCTGACATCAACAAAGCATTCAAAAGAACAACATCTACAGGAACTGATATTGAACTCAAGTGGGTCATATCTGACAAGGACAGAAAAACAATGTTTTGCAACGTTTGGTTGATGTATGCAAATACCTCAGGTCTGTTCACCACTAGTCTTTTCACCTTCAAGGATGTTCGCCAACAAATCCAGAAACACGAAGGCTCTTTAAGCCCTTCCTTTTCTGTTGAGGCCTATCTGCTGCGCGAGAGCAAAGGAATCATTGAATAGATAGAAGACCTTTCCGTGGCTTGAAAAGAAAGAAAGAAATCCAAGAAAGAGGAACTGTTGTACAGAGATTTGTTTGGATAAACCCAATGATGGCAATCAAGACCTTGAATATCGAGGTAAGTGTCATGAACCAGTGCATGAACTAAGAAATGACACTGAAAACCACGGGAACAATATTGACTTTGCAGAGTTGGATTAAAAGTTAAAAAAGCACATCGACATAATTGTGCAAACAAGCAAAAAAGCTCTCAGAAAGCTTGCAAAAGACGATAAACAGGATGGAAACCGTGGTCGACTATTTTTGGTAGCATTTGTAAGTCATGAAATAACAAGCAGACTAATCAATTTTAGAAAGGTTTCATCCAAGGAACAGTCGTTAATGAAGCAAAGCGAGCCGGGATAATTTCCTTTGAGATGGATACGAGACATGGCATCACAATACAAGATAAGTGCTCCATTGTTTTGTGAGAGTTTCACGATAAGAGAATATAGAAAAGGCTACTTTCGCTAATTAAAGCAAGATCAACTAGCAAAAAATCGCTCATTGCTCGCTTAAATAGTATCCTTGAGAAATACAACCTATAAATTAGCACCTGCATAGGAGATTTTCTTGATGGGGGACTAAATACGAGCAGCACATACAATGGTGTTGCAGCAAAAATTTCAAAGTTGCTAACCTCAACCAACACACTTAGTCTTATAGTCACTCCTTAAATCTGGTTATCAGTGATGCTGCATTTACAGTATACTTGCAACAAGTCTCTAGAATTTTGCAATAATCTTCAACGTTTTTCCGGAAAGCTCACAAGAGAATGGTTATTTGAGAGCAAACGCTGCAATGCGCAGGAAAAGTTTTAAGAAACCTTGGATCTATCTGTGAAAAAAGTTGGATTTTAAAGTGACAAGTTCTAAGCAAAATATTTGGCACTTATTCGGCACCAGTTTAAAGCCTTTATGCTGAGTTGATTTTAGCCTTCTATGTTATAGCTAATGGCAGTTCTTTCCAAGAATCATTCCGCAGCGATTCAAAAGTTTTGAGGGATCACTATTAGAAGTTCGGGACAATCCAAAGAGTTTTCATATTGTTGAGAAGCTACAACACAATAACACCATTGTATATGTATTTGCAGAGAAAATGTATGGACATGCTTCAAGCATGAAGGGTGGTTAAACCAACAAGTAATAAGATCATTGATGTATCGAGATATTATATTAGCATTCACAGCAAAGCTTAAGATTTTTGTGATGTGGTGAATGAAACATCAGAGGAATCACATTTGGAAGTCAGCACTGCCTTGCCAAAAATGAGAGTGCGAAGAAAAAGAATGCGTAGATGGTGGGCAATAGCATGGTTAGGCCACTGAAGATGAGTTGCGATCATTTAAAGTCAACACATTTAATCAAATAATGGAGCGTATTGTGAGAAATATCAAGGAGAGACTGCTCCACAAAGTCTCTCCTGCTTTGATCCCAAGCAATTCAAAAAGCTCCGAACATCGTCATTCCGTAATCTGCAATGTCCAAAATTTGCGCTCTCCTAGGGAACAGAGTTAACAAAGAAGATTTTTTTGTTCAGTTGTCGAGTCTTTTCAATATATTTTTTAGACTTGCTATGTCATTCAAGAATCATCACTATTATTTAACAAATTTTGAATTTAGCTCGCCAGTTTTTTTCAGTTAGTTATTTTACAACACGCTTTTTTAGATAGATAGTGTAGAAACATAAACTGAGAAATCTTTAAAGATGTTTTAGAAAGGGTTTGGAATTGCTGAGAAAAAGAGACAGATTGGCATGGGTCCCCTTTCGACAAAGTTTCACCGGTCCCTTAGTTTTGCCACGCCGCTGCTGATACTGACACATCATGAGAATATTAAATAATTACTTGTTCTTCGGTTTTAAATATTTGACTATAGCAAGTGGTTTAGGTCTACAAATGAAACAAAAATGGGTCGCTAACAGAATTTTACCTGCTCTCTAAAAGTACTGATTGCCAGCTGCAGGGAAAAGTGAAGGGACTTCTCACCACAAAAAGATAATTGCTCTTGTATTGTTTGGGTACAAGCCCAAATAAGTTTGAGCTGACAAGGTCTCCTTGGAATATAGACCTTGGTAGAACAAGAACAATAATTCATCATATCGGGAAATGTTTTCACTGCCAGAGCTGTTTCAGCACACATAGGAGGAGGGGCTCAAAGATATTTGAACGCTACCTTAAGAGTATCTTTTTCGGATGCAATTGTTGAACCTTCTAATTTTCGGAATCAGTGAATGAAGATGAACTGGATCCTGACAGAAGCGACTTGTTTCAGGAAAAGTTGCTGTTGTACTAATGGCACAAAAGGGAAGGCTCCCCTTAGGGAGAGATTAATGTTTAGGGTAGTAGAAGGTGCCCAGGAATCTATCATTAGATGGGAGTTGCACAGTCGTAAGATAATCTCAGCCTTCTTCAAAACTACGAAACGAAGAAAAAGCACAAAGGTTATCCAGTGCTAAGCTCATACAAATGATGTAAAAATGAAAGCAAAAAAGAACTTTACAGCAGACTAAGGACCATCGTCCAACGTTTGTTACAACGACATTCATACCGCCATGGGAGAATGTAATGTCGAGGCTGGAGGAAAAAATACCGAATACGAGATTAATTGGCAGCAAGGACTGAAGGAGTTAAAGGACATGGTTGGCAGAACAATGCGCCACAAACAATTTTTGTATCGGGAGACATTTTCATACACTGACGTATTCACAAGGTCATCTGAATATTACTGGAATTCTCTACTGAAAACCAAACAGCCCATGGCTCTTCGGTATAAAATTCTCCATTGGGATGCTGACTTTACTTTATAACATAATCCAATTGGCAGTTTTAAGCTAGAGATTGGAAGAAAATAAACAGCAGAGAAAACCAAAAATAGAGATACCACACAGAAAAATGGAAGAATCATTGCTTTCTTCATTTCAGGCCTACTCAACATGGAGTTGGATGCAAGAACCAGTTGCGAACATGTTTTTCACGTTTTTCTCCAGTGTGCAAGAAAATTTCCGCTCAGGTGCCAATTAATAAAAAAATCCAGCCTAGTGTCTTATAATATATTCTTATAATTTATTAAAAACTCTACGCACGATGGGCCGCTAACATTAGTTTTTTAGACTCGGGGCCTGATAATACTAAATCAAAATGGCATATGAACAGAAACGAAAGTGTGGTGCAAATGACCTGTTAGACAGAAAAGTTGCTGATCATTTCAGCAAATAATCGCACAAAAAGTATGTTGAACCATCAAAGAAACAAGGAACTTCAGGCAGTTTTCTTTTGGCTGGTGAAAGTGAAAGAAAACTCGATCAGCAACTAATTAATAATGATGCTTTGTGTTTTGTTTAAAGAACTTTTTCCTTATAGTAAAATAGTATAGCACTACCCATGACGTCACACTAAAAAGGAACAATTATTAGTAAGTCTTTTGCACCATGTGTTGGAATTACCTCAAAGAACATTGCAATGGTCACTCTTACTCAGTCGAAACATGTGGGTCAACTGACATAGGCTGGGAAAAATTGAACCCAGTNTACCCATGTTATACACATATTGCTTTGCATAAAATCATATTATTTCAATGGTATCACCTGTGATACCATCAATCAAAATAAGCTCAAATCAAATTTCTAAAGAATCTCAGAGATGGTTGTACGTAAAGTTCTTTTTAAAAAATTCCAGCGAATCTAGAGCTGGTCTTGTGTAAGCGAGATTATTCTGTAACAAATTATGGGGATAAGGATCAAATATTTTTACCTCTTGAATAAAGAGACATTCTCCATTTGCTTTTGAAATATCTACTGTCCTACATATTTTCGGTGCTACAAAATATGAAGAAAAATGCATATAGCAAAACGACGAATGGTGGAGTACAGCAGGATGATATAGTTCCTTTTGCCTCAACTGACGAAGAATTTCTACAGAGAGATGGGTTCTGTGAAGAAGAAACAGGGAAATTTCTAGGTTCAGTGTACAATTTGACCAAATATTTCTTGAAGCATCACATTGACTTGGCTGGACAGATTCTATCGACCTGTTTAAAAAGCCAGCTATTAGCCAAGGTGAAGACTTCTTCAGCTTGTACCTTCTGACATCAACAAAGCATTCAAAAGAACAACATCTACAGGAACTGATATTGAACTCAAGTGGGTCATATCTGACAAGGACAGAAAAACAATGTTTTGCAACGTTTGGTTGATGTATGCAAATACCTCAGGTCTGTTCACCACTAGTCTTTTCACCTTCAAGGATGTTCGCCAACAAATCCAGAAACACGAAGGCTCTTTAAGCCCTTCCTTTTCTGTTGAGGCCTATCTGCTGCGCGAGAGCAAAGGAATCATTGAATAGATAGAAGACCTTTCCGTGGCTTGAAAAGAAAGAAAGAAATCCAAGAAAGAGGAACTGTTGTACAGAGATTTGTTTGGATAAACCCAATGATGGCAATCAAGACCTTGAATATCGAGGTAAGTGTCATGAACCAGTGCATGAACTAAGAAATGACACTGAAAACCACGGGAACAATATTGACTTTGCAGAGTTGGATTAAAAGTTAAAAAAGCACATCGACATAATTGTGCAAACAAGCAAAAAAGCTCTCAGAAAGCTTGCAAAAGACGATAAACAGGATGGAAACCGTGGTCGACTATTTTTGGTAGCATTTGTAAGTCATGAAATAACAAGCAGACTAATCAATTTTAGAAAGGTTTCATCCAAGGAACAGTCGTTAATGAAGCAAAGCGAGCCGGGATAATTTCCTTTGAGATGGATACGAGACATGGCATCACAATACAAGATAAGTGCTCCATTGTTTTGTGAGAGTTTCACGATAAGAGAATATAGAAAAGGCTACTTTCGCTAATTAAAGCAAGATCAACTAGCAAAAAATCGCTCATTGCTCGCTTAAATAGTATCCTTGAGAAATACAACCTATAAATTAGCACCTGCATAGGAGATTTTCTTGATGGGGGACTAAATACGAGCAGCACATACAATGGTGTTGCAGCAAAAATTTCAAAGTTGCTAACCTCAACCAACACACTTAGTCTTATAGTCACTCCTTAAATCTGGTTATCAGTGATGCTGCATTTACAGTATACTTGCAACAAGTCTCTAGAATTTTGCAATAATATTCAACGTTTTTCCGGAAAGCTCACAAGAGAATGGTTATTTGAGAGCAAACGCTGCAATGCGCAGGAAAAGTTTTAAGAAACCTTGGATCTATCTGTGAAAAAAGTTGGCTTTTAAAGTGACAAGTTTTAAGCAAAATATTTGGCACTTATTCGGCACCAGTTTAAAGCCTTTATGCTGAGTTGATTTTAGCCTTCTATGTTATAGCTAATGGCAGTTCTTTCCAAGAATCATTCCGCAGCGATTCAAAAGTTTTGAGGGATCACTATTAGAAGTTCGGGACAATCCAAAGAGTTTTCATATTGTTGAGAAGCTACAACACAATAACACCATTGTATATGTATTTGCAGAGAAAATGTATGGACATGCTTCAAGCATGAAGGGTGGTTAAACCAACAAGTAATAAGATCATTGATGTATCGAGATATTATATTAGCATTCACAGCAAAGCTTAAGATTTTTGTGATGTGGTGAATGAAACATCAGAGGAATCACATTTGGAAGTCAGCACTGCCTTGCCAAAAATGAGAGTGCGAAGAAAAAGAATGCGTAGATGGTGGGCAATAGCATGGTTAGGCCACTGAAGATGAGTTGCGATCATTTAAAGTCAACACATTTAATCAAATAATGGAGCGTATTGTGAGAAATATCAAGGAGAGACTGCTCCACAAAGTCTCTCCTGCTTTGATCCCAAGCAATTCAAAAAGCTCCGAACATCGTCATTCCGTAATCTGCAATGTCCAAAATTTGCGCTCTCCTAGGGAACAGAGTTAACAAAGAAGATTTTTTTGTTCAGTTGTCGAGTCTTTTCAATATATTTTTTAGACTTGCTATGTCATTCAAGAATCATCACTATTATTTAACAAATTTTGAATTTAGCTCGCCAGTTTTTTTCAGTTAGTTATTTTACAACACGCTTTTTTAGATAGATAGTGTAGAAACATAAACTGAGAAATCTTTAAAGATGTTTTAGAAAGGGTTTGGAATTGCTGAGAAAAAGAGACAGATTGGCATGGGTCCCCTTTCGACAAAGTTTCACCGGTCCCTTAGTTTTGCCACGCCGCTGCTGATACTGACACATCATGAGAATATTAAATAATTACTTGTTCTTCGGTTTTAAATATTTGACTATAGCAAGTGGTTTAGGTCTACAAATGAAACAAAAATGGGTCGCTAACAGAATTTTACCTGCTCTCTAAAAGCACTGATTGCCAGCTGCAGGGAAAAGTGAAGGGACTTCTCACCACAAAAAGATAATTGCTCTTGTATTGTTTGGGTACAAGCCCAAATAAGTTTGAGCTGACAAGGTCTCCTTGGAATATAGACCTTGGTAGAACAAGAACAATAATTCATCATATCGGGAAATGTTTTCACTGCCAGAGCTGTTTCAGCACACATAGGAGGAGGGGCTCAAAGATATTTGAACGCTACCCTAAGAATATCTTTTTCGGACGCAAAGTTGTACCTTCTACGTTTACTTACCTTTGTGGGGCAGGGCTTGTGTTTTGGAAGCCATGAAAACCAACAAATTCATTAGATTCCATACATAACAAAACCTTCTATGTATACTGTCAGAAGGAGTCGCAGATAAATATAAGTGATGAAGAAGCAGATATACATGGATTGCAAAGACGTTTCGATCTCACTTTGCTATTTTACTCTAAATTTTGGAGGCTTTCTAGACAATAACTATTACTAAATAAATGATAATGTTTTAAAGGTATTCTGAGAAAATTAAACGGCCAAACTTCTACAGGTACACAAATTAATTCACAAGTTGCTGCACTTCTAATGTTAATTGTGCATGCTNGAAAACCAACAAATTCATTAGATTCCATACATAACAAAACCTTCTATGTATACTGTCAGAAGGAGTCGCAGATAAATATAAGTGATGAAGAAGCAGATATACATGGATTGCAAAGACGTTTCGATCTCACTTTGCTATTTTACTCTAAATTTTGGAGGCTTTCTAGACAATAACTATTACTAAATAAATGATAATGTTTTAAAGGTATTCTGAGAAAATTAAACGGCCAAACTTCTACAGGTACACAAATTAATTCACAAGTTGCTGCACTTCTAATGTTAATTGTGCATGCTACTTTTAAGTGGAGGTGAAGTCTTCCAACTTTAAAGAAAATGAAGCGATATGGGTAAAAAGGATTGGAAACTATTGATTTAGACCATTAGAAGTCCGCAATTTTCATAAACAGAGGAACAGAAAATTTGTAACTGGTGGAAAGCAGGCCAAACATTGGAAGGCAGGAATTTTTGAAACAAGGCTCAGGTTTTTGTTAAATAAAAAAATGTATAAATTAGTGTTTTGAGATTTAAAATTGAGTAACATGAAAATAACTGATTTTCATTAATAAAGAGTCAATATTGTCAGTTAGACTGGTGTTACTATTCTTTGACTGTTTTTTCTTTAAATAGATTCACTAAAGAACAGGATAATCCCGACAACCAATCCAAAAACAAATGCTCAGTTTTTAAAGGATTTAATTTTCAGTAAAATTCAATTTCAGAATACAATTTTTATTTACCATTCATTGACAACATGGACAACTTTACTTAAAAGGAATTTTTTATACTTAATAAAAAGTATGCCAACAGAGTTACAAAAGTTGTCCTGGATCTTCAAGCTATGATAAACCTACTTTCCTAAAATCAAGAAAACTTTGTCAGTAGGGGAGATTCTTTAAATATAATGACATCAAAGCATGGAAACGCAGCACAGTTGGATGGAAACTTGAGTATCTCTTCTCGTAAAAATTATAAAAAATCTACATTCTAAAAAATGTCGACAAGTAAAATCAAAGAATACCTTCTAGGTAAAGATAACCTTCCAAATGGATGACATACGACATTGAATGGCGAAAATCAGGTCAGTTTGAAGGCTACCAGAACGCCTATTATTCTTTTAACCAAGCCAACTACTAACATTAGGGATGCACGTAAGGATAATGTATACAGCGAAAAAGACAGCACAAATGGCAGAAGGGATGCAATTGTTGAACCTTCTAGTTTTCGGAACCAGTGAATCAAGATGAACTGGATCCTGACAGAAGCGGCTTGTTTCAGGAAAAGTTGCTGTTGTACTAATGGCACAAAAGGGAAGGCTCCCCTTAGGGAGAGATTAATGTTTAGGGTAGTAGAAGGTGCCCAGGAATCTATCATTAGATGGGAGTTGCACAGTCGTAAGATAATCTCAGCCTTCTTCAAAACTACGAAACGAAGAAAAAGCACAAAGGTTATCCAGTGCTAAGCTCATACAAATGATGTAAAAATGAAAGCAAAAAAGAACTTTACAGCAGACTAAGGACCATCGTCCAACGTTTGTTACAACGACATTCATACCGCCATGGGAGAATGTAATGTCGAGGCTGGAGGAAAAAATACCGAATACGAGATTAATTGGCAGCAAGGACTGAAGGAGTTAAAGGACATGGTTGGCAGAACAATGCGCCACAAACAATTTTTGTATCGGGAGACATTTTCATACACTGACGTATTCACAAGGTCATCTGAATATTACTGGAATTCTCTACTGAAAACCAAACAGCCCATGGCTCTTCGGTATAAAATTCTCCATTGGGATGCTGACTTTACTTTATAACATAATCCAATTGGCAGTTTTAAGCTAGAGATTGGAAGAAAATAAACAGCAGAGAAAACCAAAAATAGAGATACCACACAGAAAAATGGAAGAATCATTGCTTTCTTCATTTCAGGCCTACTCAACATGGAGTTGGATGCAAGAACCAGTTGCGAACATGTTTTTCACGTTTTTCTCCAGTGTGCAAGAAAATTTCCGCTCAGGTGCCAATTAATAAAAAAATCCAGCCTAGTGTCTTATAATATATTCTTATAATTTATTAAAAACTCTACGCACGATGGGCCGCTAACATTAGTTTTTTAGACTCGGGGCCTGATAATACTAAATCAAAATGGCATATGAACAGAAACGAAAGTGTGGTGCAAATGACCTGTTAGACAGAAAAGTTGCTGATCATTTCAGCAAATAATCGCACAAAAAGNAATGATGAAGGCCTTCCTTGCCTTGCCGACTCTGGCAGTGGTATCCTAGTCTGTGCCTCCACGTTGGTCCACTATGCTTCCTAAGTATACACCTAAAATATACTCCCGTATGGGCTCTCTTGCTATTGTGACTTGGGTGTTGTTGTCGGTGTTGATCTTTATTAATTCAGTTTTCTTCTTGGTGATATTGAGCCCTATCATAGCTGATGTGGTCTCAAGGCAGGTGGTCCTGTCCTGCATTTGTTTTCGGTTGTGTGACAGGAGCGCCAGATTGTCAGCAAAGTCAAGGTCTTCTAACTGAGTCCAGGGTGTCCACTGTATCCCGTTTTTCTTTCCTGTTGTTGTGGTCTTCATTATCCAGTCGATGATTAGCAGGAGGAGGAATGGCGACAGCTTGCAACCTTGTCTGACTCCAGTCTTCACCTCGAAGCTGGCTGATAGCTGTCCTGCATGTACGATCCTGCAACTCATGTCTTCGTAGATGCATCGGATCAGTGAGATGATTTTCTCTAGAACTCCGTGGTGTCTTAGCAACTTCCAGAGTGTCTCTCTATCCACACTGCCGAACGCCTTCTCGTAGTCTACGAAGTTTATATACAGAGGCAATGAAACTTTAGCTACCACATTTTCTAGTATTCTTGCAATGGAATGTATGTCTCCTTAGAGTCAAACCTCATGCTTTAGATTTTTGGAAGCCTTCGGAAGAGCTACTTGCATCACCAAAGAAAGCTACAAAGGCGTATAATTCAAAATATCAGAAGTGTTTATTGTTTTATGATCTTTGAAGATATTTTTAACATGCAAACAAATTTCTGGCTTACATTTGACTACCTCAGGAGATTCTGGAAGCAAGCGACGTAGGCTTCTCTTTTCATATCTTACTTTTTCTAGGAACTTGATTTCCCCCGATTGACCATCCGCGTCAATGTCCAGGTTTTTTAATTGACAAGGTTGGAAAGTCTGTGATCAAGGAAGATCAAGATCCCTGCACTTAAACCAGACGGTCGAGGAAGTACATGGGGGCATTGTTGGCTATTGCCTTCCAAAAGCCAGACTGGAAAATGCGATCCTGCTCCATGCCTCGCTCTGATGTTACCTCTCCGACATATTCCATTGAGTTGGCTCTTGTATCGGGAGAACAAAGTGCCAAAAAAAATGTGTGGCAAATGCCTTTTCTAATCTTTTGCATGGAATTGTATCAAGAAAATATAGAAACAGAAAGAACGGCAACAACTGTTATTTTTGGATCTAGTGTCACGTATAATGTGCTGATAACAACAAGTCCTTTGAAAACAGTCATCCGCAAGAGAAAGAAGGATAATGTGCCCGTAGCTCTATGTTAAAGTTCTTTCATAAAACCAGTAAAGTACAGGAATATCAGGTTTCACTTAATTACTTTTCTAAAATTCAACATAAAAGTAAGTAAGTAGTGTTAGGAAACAGTTCAGGAACTGCAAAGGGATAACAGTATTTTTTTCAACACTGATGATATGTTTTTTTCGTGAATCTAATGAACACGTATACCACCAGTGTCAGGTCCCACATGTGAAATTTGCAGGTGAAGCTGCGGATTTTTTCTCTCAAATAAATCAAAATTTCCTTGGTAATAATTGTTTCAAATTAGTCGTCAAGGCATCACTCTGACGGGAATTTCACAGAAGGACATTTCTTGGCCGCGAAACCTTACTTAACAAGAGCCAGGCAGATAGCTTCTGGAGACAACGAAAATTTAATTATTGTACAGAGTTCAAGGCAGTCGCCAGTTATTTATTTTACTATCCGATAAAGGATTATATTAATGTATTTAGCTAGAATATTATGACACGGCGAAGCAGAACAATGTGGCCAACACTGGCATTTGTTTCCTGTTTCATGATTGCAGGCTACGGATATTATATGTACAATGAACTTACCCAAAAACTGCGGCTCTCCGAGACAAGGGTAGAGAAATATGAAAAGAGACATTCTTCTATGAAGTCACAGCTACAAGGTAACGGGGGAAGTAATGATATTATCAAAGTAATGTAATATGTATCGACACTAACAAAATCATAGAAACACGAGCTAACAATGCCAGGAGTTTAGAAGTCTCGGACAGCACCTTTCCCCTATCCCCAACACAGACACTTATTTGTAGACGTTACAAGAAACTGGAGCAAATTACCAGACAGTGTATGAAAACCACCACTGTAGAGACTTTAAAATAGTACTGCAGAGCCGACGCAAATATCTGGACCTACTTTCACTACCCCGGGGTAAAAACCCTTTAAAGATCGGCGATGTAACACAGATACAGGCTCATGTTTGTGTTGCTTTAACCTTGTTCGAATACGCACGACCTTGAAGAAATTAAGAAATTTAAGAAATTTTACTGACTCAGTACACCAAACGGAAGACTGTGATCAACATTGCTCTTTATGACTGCAGATAAGACCAATAGCCATAATCAACACTTGAATGTAATGTCATTACTCAAAAATACAAATTGGCGGGTGAAAATTTCTTGTTATACAATCACCTTATTTAACACGACACAGACCGCATTTTTGTATTGATTTTATTCTATGCGAGGTACAACTCATTTTATAGCATAATTATGTGTTAAGTGTAACAAACCACAGGGTAAAGAGATGTACTCGAACTTTATTTCTTATCATGTGTCTTTAAGCCTTACTCTAATTTTCAGAGTGCGTTATTTATATGTTCAATTCCTGTCAAACATATTTTTATCGTCAATTGACCAGAAGTTTTGAAAAGTATTTAAAGCTGGATGTACCAAGAGAGATATAAATGAGCCTATTTTGGTTTGAAATCCTATTATTATCGTTTGAGCTGTAATATTTGTAACATTTTTACCCTGCAGATGCTTCTGTCCTTTTTTTTAATATTCGCAATAAAAACATAAATTTAAAATACATATGAAATATTGCAGAGGATAACACAAAAACCATGTAAGTATACTTATTTTCATCGTGGCCCTCAAATTTATCCTCAAATTACTCGAAATTTATCACTTCGATAAATTTCGAATGTATATCTGTTAAATAGAACAGATGCTTTTTAACAGATTTTCAATTTCTCAGATATTGATGAGCCCACATCTATAATACACACCTCAGTAAACAAAAGTAATTTTTCCTCCAAACATTGCAGTTGTAAAATGGGAGTATGTGATTAGAATATTATTGGCTTACCTATTATGTACTTTTGTGGGATGGTGGGTTTTACCACCACATTTCTTGTTTGCAGAGTAGTTTCTGTATAAAATACAGTAGGTTATGTTAATTGAAAGCTCTTTTCCTAAGAGAAGGTACCAGATCTTCCACAATAACCAACCATTGCTAATGCACCATTGATAGCCACTGCAGTAATCTTCCCAAGGAAAAGATTCTGTTTCTTTATATGATACTAAAAAGTCAATAACAAAAAATTGTCACACCTTTCACATCACTTTTAAGATAGTAACCCAATAAAAACTAATTTCTTCTTCTTGCAACTTAGGAAAATTAAGATCTTTGTTTTTCTTACCAGAGAAATTTTTGAGGTGATTTTCTCATCTTTGCAAGTTTTATGTCATCACTATTTAAGCCTTTTGGAATCAAGAACCATATCACAGCTGCTTAAGTCTTTTTGCCATTACTAACATGAACATAAGTCAAAGGGCAAACCAAATTGTATCAAAATGTTACAGATATACAATGCTAACATTGAACAATATAGTCAGTGTGGTATAGTAAACTACTATTATACCCTGGTCGGTTGTAAGAAAATATTAGTTTTGCAAAAGTAACTTGCAGGGTCCATTCCTTTCAGAAAATTTTAGAGTAAAGTATAATTTAAACATTTAGGGAAAAAAGAGTATTAACAAGTTACTAAGAGCCAACTTTTGCCTTTTTTGTATTGAAAATTTCAGCTTAAAAGAAAGTAGATGAAATCTGAATGTTAATAAAAGTTTTAAGGAAAGTGAATGACTAGAACAAGTATTGTTTTACTGGCCATTTGCCTGTTTCACTTTTCCCACCTGTTTTAAACATTGATATTTCACCACTACTGGCACCTCTAAATTTTGAAATGGACCATTCTTTAGATGAATTACCCTTGGCTACTTATGTTTGCATTTAAATAAGAATGAAACTTTTGCACTGACTGATTATCTGGATTTTGATTAGGAAGTTATTACTTGAGATCCTCTCAGATAATGACATTCTGGCAGTGCTAAAGGCTGGAGATGTGTGATAAATAAAGTTGAAAGTGATAGTCACACGATCTTATACTCCAGCAAAGAAGCAGCCATATACCCTGAGAACTTTTACCATTTGAATCAAAGGACCAAAGAGAATGATTTACTTTAATTGTTAATGAAATGGGAAATTTGCTTTAAAACAAGAGATTAAAATAAGAGACAAAATACACACAAAAATTAACTATTGTTTTTATAAAGTGAAACTTTACTTTCTCAAAGAAATATGTTTCAACATTTGTTTTATGATAATTTTTTTGACATATGGATGTTTTGTATATAAATATATTTCAGTTATGGTTTATTGTTTTTTAATACCTGTAATAGAATATGTCAATTTTTTTATAAGAAAGTTTTCAGGTGGTCCCTGGACTTTTTTACAGTAGGAGTGTACTATATTATTAGTATAGTATATGTGTTTTATTTTGGTTTTAACATCTTTTCCCCTAGTAACTAGGGCTCAGATGGTGCCCTTCAAAGGGACATTGATTTGGCAGTGAGGAATTTCGTGGCCAGATTCCCTTCCTGATGCCAACCAATAGCTCTTTCCTTTGTACAATTTCAAAGTCACCCACTTGGGGAATGGAACCCAGAACCTCTTGGTTATGGTGCAACTGCCCTAACCATTAAGCCACAGCTCCTCCTAGTATAGTATATGTATTATTACAGTATTATTATTACTCATGGCACACAGTGAATTTTAGTGGTTTGGAGTTAATTCATCACACAAAATTAAAGAATGCTATTGCATTAAAATGTTCTGAATTAAATCAGTAAATTTGTAATTAAGTATTGTAGATACACTAAAATTATGTTGATAAATGTTTTGGAAATCTATGCTGAGAAGTAAAGGATTATATGAAGGAAGGAAGGGACAGACAAGAAAAAATTGAATATAGATGTATAACTAAACAATGTAAAACAATTAATGAATAATAACTACAGCAATCCTGTTGACAGAATACTAGTAAGTAAGTGCCTTTAAAGACAAAGGAGAAGGAACAGAACACAACAAAAACTAGTTGTATACTATTGAGAAATGTGTAACAGCAAGTTGCATTTTGTATATATTTTTTTCTTATACAAATGGAAGCTTTTGAATGCAAAACTGCTGTTACACCTGCAACATTTATAAACCACTTTGTTAGGTTCATTGAGCCTCAGAGATTAATATTGACCACTTTGGAAAAAACAGTTATGTAAAAATATGTATTTTTGTCTGTTTTCCATTTGTTTTGCAGGTTAAGGCATAGTCCAAGTGCCACAAAGTTTTTAACAAAAGTGAAAACAAATCCCACAAGTCATACTTTAACATACTGACATTTTATTATATATCAGTTGTGATAAAATAGCTTTGACATCCAAAAATAGCACCTGTGTTAAAAGAGGAATTAAAATAATAAATAAAATACAAAATCCTAACGTTGACAAGTTGATCAAGGTAGCAGCATAATGTTAAAAGAATTAAAATTAAACTTTAAGAAATTATTTAGAGTTGCTAATTTGATAATTGAAAATTGTATACCTTTCTGTTTTGAAAAATCAAAGTGTCTTTTTATAATCAATGAAGGAATTAGAACTATTCATTAAATACCCTGTAATACTTTCCCCACTGTTAGAGGTCTACATCCAAAGATTTTATATATGTAAGAAAAATGCACAGTTCATAATGTATTACATGGCAACTTTTTTGGTTTCTAATGGTGATCAGTTTGCTACATATTATCTTTTTTTCAAACAGTTGTATATGAGCATAAAGCAAAGCTTGAAGGAACATTGAGCAAAGAAAGACAAGACCATATCACAGAAAAGCAAGGTAAATTACAAAGTTCTGGATCTAACACTGAACCTTCCTTTTCTTTCTTTGTTTTCTATTTCACAGGTCACATGATTTTTGTATCATCATCATCATCATCATCATCATCATCATATTCAGTTTAATGTCCGTTTTACATGCTAGCATGTGTTGGATGCTTTCTTGAAATTGACTTCCAAGTTATCCTATCCCTCACCAGGTCTGTGCCGACACCTTTTTGTTTGAGATCTGGCCTTATCACTAATATGTTGTATATTTGTATATCTTATATAATATAACTTATGAAATCAACCTGTATAATATTTTTTATTATACTAATAATGATGATGATAAGAACACCGATGACAGTAATAATAATAAAAATAGTAATAATAACAGTCCTGGGTATTGACATTAAGCTGTCTCTGGTTATGGATTTTTGGCATGGGTCAATATGGTAAATCTTTGTCACAACTACCTCCAGGTCACCTTTGAGCAAGGTGTAGTACCTGTCAGCATTCCCTGAGACCAGGAAGTACTGGGTTGGCATCCAGCAGGGGTAAGTCTTAACTCATGGCTGGAAAGGGGTTTTATGTCCTGGTTGGGAACTTTCCTAGTGGTGACATTACAAAAAGAATACTGGATTAGCAGGTAATCAGGTAGATATAGAAATTCTAACTAGTGCCTAGTGCAAGATATGTATACCCTTGGCAGAAAGGCTACCATGAAATAGAAAATGACAATCTCTTGAAACAGCTTGAGCCACATTGGCAAGAAAAGACTTTCCACAGACTGTTTGCAGCTTGAGCTAAACATGCTGATGCAGATGAAATTGTAATCCATCAGTGGCAAAAAGCTTATTTACGTGGCTAATGTTCTCCACAATAGTCCAGATCCAGATTGTAGGTTTTGTGAGGAGAAAACAGAAACAGTTAACTGCCATGCCCCATGTTGCACAATTCTAACACCAGGAGAGTACAAACACCTCTTCAAACACTTCTGTGTGTTAACTATGAGTAACTGATATGAGCACTACCCAGAACCAGTTACAGAGGGACACAAGTTTACATCTTATGAGGTTTCCTAATTAACACTGATTGCACAATGTAGGCAAAGCATCCTGACATTGCCTTGAAGGAGAAAAAAAAACAAACTCCTGCCTTTTCACTTACATGAATGTGCCTTCAGATGTAAATGCCTTTGCAAAAGTGTATGAAAAGCTTGCAAAATATAGAGATTTGGAAATTGAAATTGAAAAGATTTGGCATCTGAAAATCAATACTATTCCAGTTGTAGTTGGTTCCCAGAACCTGATAATAAAGGAAATGAGTCATTATCTGGAAAAAGTACCTGGAGATCCATCACTGCAGGAAATCTAAAAAATAGTGATGAAAAACACAGGACATATCCTAAGAATAGCATTTACTATCTAAATAATCTTTATCAGTAAACTGTACTTACTAAGACATCCAGACCAAAAAACTGCCTTTTTCACCCACCTGAGGTCACTGGTAGTGACCTTGTGTCCAATGTTAAAATGCAATTCAACAAAACTTTCATAGTAGTAGTAGTAGTAGTAGTAGTAGTAGTAGTAGTAGTAGTAGTGGTAATAATAATAATGATGATGATGATGATGATAATAATGATGATGATGTGATGATGATGATGATATAATGGAAGAAACTAAAGAAAGAACAAAAGGGAGGAATAAAAGAATTGGATTGTTAAAGAAATTTGAGGAAAAGAAAATGCAAAATGAAATAATATTTGGGTATACAAGAGAAGATTATGGATGGTTGAAGTGCAAGACAGACCCTAGGAAGACGGCACCTATATTTCACATTCTGGAACAGATGCTGGAAACAAGAGCTTACATGAAAGTTAAAGGAATTGTAGAAGTAGACAGTTGCAGGTTATGTTGTGAAGTAAGGATTAACACTTGTTATCAGGATGCAAAAAGCTAACAGCATCAGAGAATATGAGGAGGCATGATAATGCACAGAAGATATTGTCAGTCAAATGGGGAAAGAAAGAAGGTTTATGTAGAAAAAGATTAGATGGTACAAGGAAAAATGAAGAAAAGGACACACTTTTAAGAACAATGTCAAAAATATATTGTGAGGTTGGGAACATCAAATGAGGACACTATACAGCAAAAGACCAGACATGAGTTTGGAGGATGAGATAAAAAATAAATATACAGAGTGGATATGGCAGGCCCTGGAGAACAAAGAAACAGGCAAAGAGAAATTAAAAGATTGTGAAATATCAACAACTGTGTTTTGAACTATGAGAGAGAAGGCAAGGGTTCAAGGGGAAAGTTATACAAGTAGTGATTTGATATTGTGTGGCATTGGAATGAAGGATTTGAAAAATGTAATAAAAGAACTATATGATGAAAAGGTTGTATACAAACTTGTGAAGGAAATGCAAAAGACAGTGTTATGGCAAAGTGAAACAATTATTAGAAAAGTGTTGTCTGAATTAATTGAATGAATGATGTTTAAATTAGCTACCAAAATTTGTTAGCTGAAGACTCTGGCCATGGATATATATATATCCACTATTTATACATGTTTGTGCTGTGTATCTGTGGTTACAAAGTTACATAATAATAATGACAATAATAATAATAATAATAATCATCATCATATTTGGTTTAATGTTCGTTTTACGTGCTAGCATGTGTTGCATGCTTTCTTGAAATTGACTTCCAAGTTATCCTATCCATCACCAGGTCTCTGCTGACACCTTTTTGTTTGAGATCCATCCTTATCACTTCCTCCCATGTTTTCTTCGGTCTTCCTCTGTCAGTGGTTCCTGTCACCTTGATTGTTCTGCATCTACTAAAAAAAATAATAACAATAATAATAATATTAGTAATTATGAAACTGAAAATTAATAAGTCAAAATGTAGTTCTTGATTCACAGTATAACAAGGATCAAAATAGTGATGGTTAGCCATTTACCATTAATGGGTGTGTGGAACTAAAAATTAGTATCATTACACATATTGCCACCTCATTACCCTTTTTGACAGTTAAAAGTATTTAATTACTTGTCATTAGTTTTTTTCCTTTTTGAAACAATAGAGTTTACATTGTTGGTACTGGCATGGTAATATCTTTCCTTAGATCTCTGATGATCCCAATATTAATGCCTGGTGACAACTTTATTACTTATTATCAACTTTATTAATATTAAAACTAAATATAATGGTAAAATTAATCCTCTGTGACATTGTACCTGTGATTCTGAACACAGGAAATATTTGACCTAAGAAAAGGGTACATTGACCAATATCCTAGTGACTGTACAATATTACCAGTCCATCTACAGTTCATTCCACAGGGCTACAAATTTACTACTGCTATACAATATAATCACATCAATCATGTTTCTTGTAAATAAAAATTGAAATCCCTTTTATTTTGGTCAAGAAGATTTTTCAGACACTTGACTGAACTAGAACTGAAAAGAAGAACTAGAAACCTGCCACTTATTGCGATTAGATAAGGAAAACAGTTGAGAAGGAAAGACACCCTGCTCTTTGTCAACTGGTTTTCCAAAACTCCTGAAGATCATGTATGAATTCTTTTGTCCATAATGTGAATGTGATAAGATCTGTATATGAATTGTCTCCATTGCCACAAAATGGAACTTTGCCAATTATTTTAAAGTATTCAGTATAAAGTTTTTGTTGCATTTCAAGTTCAGCAGCAGATGCCCTACAGGTGAGTCACAGTTACACAGCAGCTTTTTGTCATGAATGGCTGCCGCTTTCTCGGCTCCCTCTACCAGGGCACTGATGTACTTGCACTTGTTTGCTCTTGCAGTCCCTTAATTTCTCTGTTGCCCTCTGTGAAGTCTTTGTGCCATGTTCTTTGCAGTGATTGACTGACTGTTGCTAACTGTAGCCTTTTTCTGCTTCCTAATCTGAACTTTGGACAGTGTGTCAAGTGATATCCATTCTTTCTGTTCATATCTTTTGGGCCCAGCTACTTCCTGGCAGGCTGACTGTAATGTCTCTTTTCACTTTTTGCTACTAGTTTTTAATGGTGGTCATTTCTTGAAGCAGTTCTTGTAGCAGTAGGCACTTATTCATGAGAGATGGTCAAAATCCTTCTCTGGCCTTTGAGGTTTTTAGTAGTATGTTGTATTTCTGCCTAATTTTATATTCCACCCATCCAGTTCTTCATTAGCTTCAGTTTCAGCCTAGGTATCAGCAAGTGGTGCTCATATGCAATGAGTGCTCCACTTTTCACACTTAGATACTGCAGGGATCTCCTGAAGCTCTTCACCACACAAAATTGGTCAATCTGGTTTACTGTCACTGGGGCTGATGGTACCCGGGTTGCCTTGTGTCCTTTTTTTCTGGGGGAAAGTGCTGATACTGATGATCAGCTTTTTTCATTGCAAATCTCCCACTATTCTCATTTATGTCTCCCACTCCATGCCTTCCCATCACTTCCTCATATCCAGTGTTGTTCTGTCCAATCATGGCATTGAGATCACCAATAAGGGTGTTGACATCTTTCTCTGGGTACTTGGCCATGATGTTCTGTAGTATGTCAGAGAACCATTCATTAGGTCTTTCATCATTGTTGTTGATCAGAGCATAACACTGGGCAATGTTTATTTTGATCTTCTTCTTTTTGGTCCTCTAGGATGCTGGGATGATTTTGGTCTATGTGCTTTCCATCCTATTGGAGCTCACTGTGCAGGTCTTGACACCATTAATGCTACGTCTTTTGTGTGTGGAGCATTGTTAATTATTCATGGCAGGAATAAAGCAACATCTCTTCTGTGAAGAGTTTTCTTTGCCCTGACTGTAGCCAATAGATATTGCTTATTCCAAGCAGTGTGAGGTTGTAGTGTTTAATTTCTGCATTTACTTGCAATATTTTTAAAGTCTCATACATGTTCCTCACATTACATGTTCCAACGTGGATAGTCTTAGTGGATGGAAGGAGAGTCAGCCTTGTGGATTCTGTTGACTCATGGCTTTCACCGCCCATCATCTTATGTCCATCTTATGTCCCTTCCTCTCCCAAGCTAGTCTCTTGGTTTGTTGTCGCCATTACTGTTGTCAAGCTGCAGTTTTACAGGGTGAGGTTGCAATCCCCAGGCCCAACCCACCTCATTTCTCATCCAGGCTTGGGACCAGTTGAGACTGAGTCAAGTCACAGTTATCAATATCATTAATGGAATTCTGTCATTTTGAATGATCTCATTTAAGGCAAGGCGTTTTTATGTAATTCTGTTGATAAATCTTAAGAACATAACTCAATGTACCTGGTAAAGATTAATTTGTAGTTTATGTGTTCATGCTGGGAGCACCTTACATCTTCTATCTGACTTTGAAAAATGCCTTTTGTATGTACTTGACCAATCCTTAGGGTACACATTTTTGAACCCAACTCTGTATTAAAATTGAAATTTGCAAATAATTTTGGTTACAGAGGGTCAAATTAAATGAATTTGAAATAGCTACAGGTAAAGTAAGCAACAAAGAACAGAAAAGTACTTCACATCGACTTGAAGTGGAATGGTTAACAGAAAGCAGTGACATGAGAGTGTCAGGAAAGTATGTCCAGGCATCAATACAACAACCATAAAAAGATTCCAACAATACAATTGACCCAATTTACAATCGGCCTGTCTTGGTAAAGGTTTACAGAAGTGCTTAAATTTTGTCATAGAGACCAAGATTTTCTTGCATTTTAACCTGGACTAATGAAAAAAGTGTTTTTCATTTTTACCCAGTTCTTCTCCAGGTCATTAACAATTTTGAAAATGTTGGTTGTAGTATTGCATGATACTGGTGTTGATTTTACTTGATTTTTTCTTTCTGCTGGCATTAAATGTAGAATTACTGGGAAAGGTTAAGGAATATGATGGAAATCTTACAAGAACAAAGGTATCTTACTTATTTGTAGTGTTTATTTGTTTAAATTTGTTAGATAGGCTTATTAAGAGATATGCTGTATATATTATAAAATAAGTGCCTGAAGTGTTAATAATTAAATTTAATTCTAAACAACAACACTTACTCCTCACGTTTGGCTGAATGAACCAATTTTACGAATTTTATTAAATACCACCCAATATTAACCATTACCTCAATCGGATGTTGTAAGTCGTTTTATTCCTCCCCCCCCCCCCCAGATACACACACCTTAATCCTTATTGAGATAACTGCCACCATATGCAGGCATAAGGGAAGATCTTCAGTGTACGTTTTGCCTAATATTATAATTACCGGTCGCCAGTTTTTTCGAGGAGACCTCAAAGTGGGTTTCCCTCCGTGCATCATTAGGATAACAGGAAATTTTGGCGTTCTATTTTGACTGGTGTGTGATTGTGTTCAGACCATAAACGCACACACACTTAAAATTTTATATCTGAGATTAGCATTAGATTTAAGAGTAAGCTGTAAGAGCGTCAACTATATAAATGTAAAAAACCCATTTTATGCTTCGAGTTCTTAGCATTTTCCCTCCTTACTAAAATCTCTGGAATTACAAGAGCCCAACTACTACTACAGCAACCCATCAGTGGCTATAGGCAGTAATTGATGTGCCCCCTATGGTTAAACTGACGTACAATTCGGAATTTGAATACAGAATTTTGTTGAACGAGAAAATTTTTAGGTAGACTTGATTACTTTTTAACTGAACCACAAAAGCAACACTAAACTTCATTAACTTTGAAATGAAGACTAAAGTTTAGAATCTGCATTTTGTCAACAAGAATTTTGTTACTGCTTTGAGAAATACTGACAGCGGGATTATATTCACATGGTGTATTGGGTGCGTTCTATATAAATAATGAGCTGGTCCGGATATATTCGTTGGTATATGCAAGACAGAATCATTAAAATACACTCCTTGGAAAGCGGTCCAAAGGTTTTGCTTCCACTCGACCAACTTTGTAACTTAGTAATTCATCGTTAACGGTTGTCCAGATTACACGTCAAATATGGTCTCCTCGCATGACATAAAAGCCCCTTTAAAACGGCTTCATATTTCAAGGCTGATTGTATGTCTTGGAGACATGATAGACACAAGTGGGTTAAGAATTTAATTTGGACTGAAATACTGTAGTCAAAAGTTTATTTGGAGGTAAAAGTTGTGCCTGTAAGGCAGGAAACCCAATACCCATCTCAATTTTCAATTTAGAAGCCACATACTTGCATTAATTTTTCTTTTGTTAGTTGGCTTAGTTAGTTAAGATGCCAGACTAAAACACATTTGAGCTTACTCTTCAATATTTTAACCTGATTTCCACTATGTTGGCAGAATGTATACTTTTTGTTGAGTTGTGAATTAGTAATCGGTTACGAACCCACCGAAGCTTAGTGACTGATAGTCACACTTAACAGGGATAAAGCATGGAAAGAATGATAGTACCCAGTATGGCAGAATTTCTTATAGTCACACATATGTTGATACCTGCCTTTTTAGAGAGTGAGGATTTCGTAAACAAGTCAATAACGAAGTTCATATGAACTTCGAACTTGCAAGCACAGCCTTAACAATGAACATATTTAAGTGGCCTACCACATTGGCGCACTGGAAACAATAACTCAGAGAAAGTATTTAAATAGGACCCGCTCTTAGGACTAGGGAAAGCTGACCATGGCAATAATTATAATGATAAATTATAATGATAATGTAAGCCTGTACCCCAAATATTTAACCAGTTGTTTCAAATATTTAACCAGTTGGGTAACCTAAACAATGCATAGGCTTCAGCGAAGGCAGATGCATGTACACATCACAATGACCTAAAAAAAAAACCTCATAAAATTGGTTAACGTGACCTTTCTTGTCTCAAAGTATATCCTCAACCCTGAAAACTACATTTTTAATGAAAACGTCAGATAAGTGTGACCCCAAAAATTCGAATATTCTCCTCTTAAATAATTTTTGCTCTCCCCTCGTAGAACGCGTTCCATATCGATAACTCAAAATATTTTTTTTTCTCGGTGTTACCTAGAGACTTGATTTACCGGGCTAGAAGTAAAAGGCCTTCTTTAGCTCCAGTTGATAACTGTTCAAAAGATGCCATCACGATAAAAGCACATATTTTTGGTAATCTTAAACGGATTAAGGGGTTGGTGCTTGCATAGACTGGCCTTTGACCCCTTCTTTTGGCACTGTTACTGCAAAAAGCTTGAGCTTGAGGCAAAGGATTTCAAGTGGTAAAAAATGCATGGTTAAGTATTTTTCAGGTTTACATTTGGCTCCCAACATTTACGAGAATGATGTCAAGAATAGCGCCCTGACCCTTCTTCTGAACAAGTATAATATCGAGGTGGTTGTTGTGCCACGTGCTTGCATGGGTGTGTTTTTCAGTAGATGTTTTTTGTGAATTCTTGGCCATGCTTTGGCAGATTGTTGGAAGAGCTTACCAGATCCATGAAATATAGAGACGAGAAACATGCCTCGAATAACTTCTCGTTTGCTAATGGTCGCTCACAGATGATTTATAATTATGCTACCTCACAATGATACTAGAAGAGATTGTTTGTTCAACCCTGTTCTGACTTCTTCGCTAGAAAATTGTGCGGCAACATTCGCCTGTTGTTGAATCCGTGGTATTGATGGGGTTCATACATTTTAACGTCGTAAGATGTCCAACTTTGCAAAGGTTAATTGGGATGGTTTTTCTTCCTTCCTTCCTTCCTTCCTTACTTCCTTGCTTCCTTGATTTCTTCCTTCCTTGCTCGCTTCCTTGATTTCTTCCTTCCTTCCAAAGTTTTTTTTTATGTTAGGGAAAGCTACCATTAATTCCACAGGTGAATTGACCATTCAGTTCAGTTTTGGGGTAAAGGGTTACCTTCCTCTTAGG